>PVKE010017770.1:0-16068 GCA_004027555.1 Craseonycteris thonglongyai
GGATGGCTCAGTGGTGAAAGTTCTTGCCTCCCATGTGAGATGCCCCCAATTCAGTTCCCACTCCTGTGACCCCACATCCACCTGCGTGGAAGGAAACCATGTCACAATAAGGTACAGCTATGGAGACTGCTCTGGGCCTTCTCCCTTCTCTCTTTCTCAAACAATGAAATGAAACTTAAAAAAAAAAAAGCAATCTAGAACCCCTCTAGTCCCCTACCCCCCAAAAATGAAAAACCAATTTTTGATATTTTTCCTGATTATGTATGAAAATCCCTGGGTGGTTGATAGTTACAAGCTTCCTGACTCAACTGGCACATACTACTGGTAGACTAACTAGTAGGAGTTACTTGGTTTGTATACCTTGTGATATTTTTAATTCTGTAGAAGTATAACTCTTAGTGTAATTCATCCTGAGCTTTGAGGGAGGTGGTAGTAGAAAGTTTTTTGGGGGGAAGAATCTTCTTGAGAGTATCCTTAATTCATAACCTGCTGAGGGAGATGTAACAGGTTGAGGTTAGATTTTTTTTTTTTTTAAGATTTATTTATTGTTTTTGACAGAGAGAGAGTGAGATACAGAATCAGAGACAGAGAGAAGGGGGACGGCCCAGAACAGTCTCCATAGTTGCACATCATTGTTTTTTCCACATAGTTTCATTCCACAGGTGGGCGGGGCTGCACAGGGCAGGAACTGGGTCGGGGTCTCGCCCCAGTGAGAACTGAACTAGGGGAGCTCCCAGTTCAGCATATGGGTCTGCATGGGCTGGGGCCGGGATTCGATTCTCGGTCCCCAGGGCTGCAAAGTGAGCATTCAACCCACTGAGCCATCCCGGCTTCCCCATGAGGTTACATTGATCTTCATTTTTTGTTCTACTGCACTCCAGTTTTGATATTGGTAAAATCCTGAGAAGTAAATGAGATTCTGCTGAATGGTAAGGGAAAGTTAATTTGCCACTACATCGCGAGGTGAGGAAAAAGGGTCTAATTTTAGTCAGTTCCTCTTTGATGACAGAAATATTCGATTGTACTTCATGTGATGATGCTGGACTTGTGTGAAGTCAGTATGTACTTAGCTAAGCTGTTTCTGGACACCCTGCATCCAAACCTGCAGAATATATTGACAGCTAAGAAAACCCTTTGATTTATAGATTGCTTTATATTTTACAAAGCTATTTTATGTATGATGACTTCATTTACTCTTCATGACACTCTGTGATAGTTGTTATTATTTCTCTATTTTTGTGAACAAGAAAAGAGTTTTAGAAAGGTTAAAACACTTGCCCTGAGTCACACGGTTAATAAACGAACAAGCTAGACTTCAGAAGTAGGTCCCTGTCTAGCAGTGTTTTTACAATATTCCCCATTAACCCTCCAAAGCTCACCGACATTCAGAGAAGCGCAAAGCAAGGAAGCATGATTCAAACCAACAGAGACAGCATTTTTACTCATAAATTATCAAATGTATTAATATTTTAAATAAAAATATTCCAATGTGACGTTAGGAGATTTGCTCTTCTCGTACTTATCCAGTGGGTTGGCAGTCAGTAACATTAGGGTGAAGCAGAGTTTGAAAAGTTTCAAATCTTTTTAATCTAATAATTCTACTATAACTAATCCATATTTAAGTTAAAATAAAAAGATAGTTTTATGTACCAAGATGTGTGATGACATTTATTTCTAATAGTGATAAAAAGTAAAATTTTATGAGTTTAATGACTTAATGGTCGACAAATCAATGAAATATTATACAACCATTAAAATCCCATTTATAAGAATTTTTAAAAATAATATGGAAAATCATATGAAAATAAGAAGAAAAGAAGGATATACAAATATATATACTTAGGAAATATGCATACAAATGAGACAGAAGAAACTAATGGGAATCTGATCAGTAATTAATGGAATTATGAGTAATAATATATATTTTTTGTTTCTATGCATTTCAAAGGTTTTAAACAAATGACCATTTTATTTTTTTAAAGGTTTTAAAATGCATTTAAGAAATAAGGTTCCATGGGTTGCCCTAATGTGACATTTTGGCTAATACTTTTTCTTGAACTTAGGGAAACTTTCTAAGAATACCCTGATGTATATGGTCTGGGGGTGATTAGAATTTCCTTCTCAGACCTTCTCCCACTCTATGTCACCCATAAGCTGAGGATTTGAATCTTGACCTGGTAGTTCTACAAGGTAGTGTCAAGTGGAGATCATTAAGTTTCCAGTGGGCCAGATATTTCCAGCTATAAGAAAATTGCCTTCTGAAACTTTGGAGCTCTCTATGCCCGTCATTTCAAGCCTTCTATTAGCTGTGACCTTTTTCTTTCCAGTAAATTCCTTAACACTGAATTTATCCAGGATCAGTTCCCACTGCTTTCATTGCAGACACACTCATGACCATTCTGCACCATGAGGATCGGCAAATATTTCCCTTCAGCTGCATAAAAGTTAGCAAGGGGGCGTTTTCAGTAGCCATGTAAAATCAAAAGTAAAGGCTAACCGCTGTAGCATCACACTTCATCCAGAAGGACCTAGAAAAAACACCAATGGCCGTGATCCAGCAATTCAAAGCTAAAAGTTTTTTAATGTCGTGAATGCAGTTTAGGCTCCAGTATGATCTGACAATTAGTTCTCTTTGTAGCCACAAATGGTTGGACTTAGAGAGAGCAAATGTCATTTTCCAGTTTGAAGCAGCAGACTGAAGTGAGCCGCAGGATCCTTGATTATGTTACGCCCTTGAGTTTTCACAGCATATTACACTCAGGAACCTTTTTTATTTTGTTGTTATTTCTCTGGCTGTTCTTCAAGACCTTTTGCTGGGAAGGACACAGTCTTCAGCCAGTTTAAGCCACCCTAAGTGTTCTGGAGATAACCTGCTAATGCCCCTGCGCCTTCATAATTAAAATCTTTCTGAAGTGGTGCCCTGGATTAGTCAGAACTCTCATGACAGCGAGGCCAAGCAGAAGACCCAAGTCATCAGCCAGCTTTCTGGAGTCGTTTAAGTAATCACATTCCCCAGGAAAAGACACTCAGATCCTTAAAGCAGCTTTACACTCAATGAGGCAAATGTTCTCTTCCAAGGTCCAGAAACCAAAGCAGATTTAAAACCGGAAGCTGACATAATTGGCTTTTAAGTCCTCTCCTAAAGAGGTATTTTGTCAGCTTTGGCTCTGTGTACTTAGCTCAGGGGTTAACCAGGAGAGCATGTTTAACTTGCAAATATATTTCTTCAAAAAGCTACAAACAAAGCCACCATCCCTTCAAAAATAGCAGGAGGCAGGTGGCTCCCGGTTGCGGTCGCAGGCCCAGGCTAGGGGAGCTTGGGTTTGTGTGGCTCCGTGGGCACTATTAATATTAGCCCACCCTCGCCCCTCCCTGTTCCCCAGGGTGAGCACGGCTGGTGCTACTGCCAGTTCCCCAGCAGACGTTATGGCAGGTGGATGTCACAATAGTCCCGGGACTCCAGGGAACCAAGAGCTCACACTTCCAACTCAGAGCACAGCCAACGCTCCTCACACGGCCACTTCCAAGTTAGTCTGGTCCCACGGATGAAACCTTTGTTCCTTATTTCTTCCCAGCCCCTTCCTGCGCAGTGTGTCTTCTCATCCCCTTATCTCAGGCGAAGGCTTCATTCCTGCCCTTCAGTAGTCACAGAAAAGGTCCAGCCTGGTTTTCTCCCTGGCTTCTACCTTCAGCTGACTGTGGATGTTTCAAGCAGACAGTTCTCCTCCCTACCTTGGTTCCCCTGCATCTGCCTCGGAGACACCTGTGTGCTTGGGAGATGTCACGGAATTAACACCCCCCACACCCCCAATCTCTTTGTTTAGGTACAATTTTGCATCAATTCTTTTTTTTTTTTTCTATTCTTACTCTGAACCGGGTCTTACAAACACTGAGCTACAACAGTGATGAAGTCACACAGGGTCCTTATCTTGGGAGCTCACTGCCCAGGGGGGACGCAGACAATGAGTTACAGTGCGTGTGAACTTGGTTGCTATGGAACAACGGTAGTGGCCCTGAACCTACATTGTTGGGATGAGGTGCCTCCTCCACCATAAGGGCAGAACCCAGTGAGCAGGGGATTCAGGAGCAGCCAGCTGGGTGAAGCAGGCGAGAGTAACAAACCAAGGAGACAACTTTTCCTTGTCTTCCGATTTCCATCAATTGTATAATGAATTCACAAGCATTGTGATTAGTTTGCAAAATCAAACATGATAAAGAAGAACAACCGTTATCTTAAGTCCTACCATCCAAATATCTTTAACCATGGATATGATGGCACCTTTATTTTTTTCTTCTAATTTGTGTGTGTAGGTATGGGGTGGGGGTGAGGAAGGAGGAAGTAATGTAGAAACGAGCACGGTTTTATATTTTTTTAAGTATTTACTGTACATACAGTTTTGAATACTGCTTTCCTTTCCCCTTAAAATTGCACTATAAGCTTTGTTTCACTCCATTAAAACTTCCCAAAACATCCTATTAATGGCTCATTTAGTCTTTCCACATGAGTCCTCCTGGTTTCTCTCACTTCTGTGATCATACCAGTAATCGCTCTTCTTCACGCCTCCAAGTCAAACTTGCCCTCTTAGCCTTCCCTTCAAATTGATAATATCAGTCGTGTTTGTACTTTCCATTATCGGTGTGAACATGAATGGCCCAGTGCCTCCAAACGGTTCGCTCAAGCACGCCTCACGACAAGGCGTACCAGACCTCGTCTTTCACTCCCTCCCTTCCTAGTGTGGTCAGTGAGTGTCACAACTCACCTATCAACTGATGCTCCTTCAAAACACAAACAAGAGCCCAAGGCTAACACACTCTGGCTAAATCCTCTCTGAACCTTATTTGACTCCTTTCCCTGGGCAACATTTCAGGACCTCACACTGTAAGTGTTGATCTTGCCAGTTATTATTTGTCTTGGACCTTTCCCTTTAATCAGGGTTCGGGGAAGGGGTAGGAGGGACACCATGTGCCAGGTACGGGTAGGCGTCCCCTGCTGAAATAGTTAATTCATTGCCAGCTGCCTGCAAACCCATGCGTGGAAGTTACCATGATCACATCTGCATTCCCTCCTCTCATTATTCTCATGACCATTGTCATTGTTGTTATTCCAGACACCTTGCCAGTTGTTGAACTTAGTGTGTTCCTCTTATTATCTTATTGAAGTTTCAAAATAATCACCTAAGGTAAGCGTTATTTGCATCTCTACTTCCGAGAATTTAAGTAAAAAAAAAGCTAGTATATGGTCACATTAATGATCAAACCGGAAATTCCTGATTCCAGAGTGTGCAATTTTAGAAGAGATGAATTCAAGGTGTGTGTGTGTGTGTGTGTGGTCTGTTTTCATGGAGGAAATTGGGAGAAGCAGAGATCAAAGGATGAGAAATTTTCTTCATGTTAGAGAGATCTGACAGCGCTCATTAGACTTTGCTGCCTATTTCAAAAAGGACATCGGGCAACATTTTGACGAATGCCCAGGTTGGCACTGAGAATCCAAAGGCTTCTGTGGAAAACAGGGAGATGGTGTTCATTGGCCGTCATGAATTCTACTTCCCCACAAGTATTACTATTATCACACTTGCTCTCCTTCTGGACTAAATATGGGTCTCTCTGGAGAGAGAGATGAGTGAATGAATTGGAAGGGCAGGAAAATCTGATAGAGACGAACGCATGAAGTCACCCTTTATGAATCAACAGGAACATTCCTGTGTATCCATAGCTTGTCTGATGTTGCTTCTCTGAACTGAACACTGGAGTGAAATGCATGGGAGAAGTTGGCAGGGCCGCGTGTGACTGGAGTTAGACTAGATGCTGCAAAAGGCCCCTTAATGGTTGTCTGCTGGAACAAGGCCTATATCTGTTTTTTCCCTTTACCTTTAAAGCAGGACAAATTTACCGATGATTAGACAGGACCTTAGCTGTTTTCCTGTGATGGTTTCGTAGTTTGGGGAAGATTATGCTCCACAAACAAAGAAATCCAGGAGCAAGGATCTTGCACGCCCCCTTTCTTTGCTTTTTTTTCCCCAGCCCTGAAATGTAGTTAAGCCTGAGACTCTGGAAAATGTGGAGCTAAATCTTGGTGTCAGCTCTGCAAGGCAAGCGATTCCCAGTGCATTTTGGTAAAGGTTAGAACCACACCTCCCAGGCCACCACTCAAGAGAGAAAAATTGAATTATGGGATGACATTGAAAGCAAAACGAAGGCAGTGAAGTAGAGTGAACATAGACTTTGTGTCTTATTTCTGAAATGTTTTAAAATGTGGACTTCATGAAAATCTGTGTTTGTGGAGAAATGTGACATGCATTTGATTCAGGCAGATGTAGGTAGTATAGACTGATGTATTGAAGGTTGGCAGATATGTCTGATGAAGGCAGATGTATAAAAGCAGGCCAATGCATATGCAGCCCTAACAAAGACTTGAAAGGAAGAAGTGAAAGGAAAAAGTAGATACAGAGGTAAATGTAGATGGTGAGCAAGCTAACTAGAACATTTAGAAAGGGACAAGTTAGTTACCTTGTGAGTATATACCACATAATCCACAAACCTTGGGTAGAATAGATATGTATAAACCCACTTAAAAGATACCAGTTCTTGAGCTAACAATATTAGAGTGTTGCCAAATTCATAATACTAACCATTTTATGTTTTTATTGTAACGTCTTAAATCCCTCTTTGTGCCTCTCAACTAACATTTTGTAAATTTTCAACTCCTTTGTTAAGTGTAACTTATTTTTTTAAGTTTATTTATTGTTTGAGACAATGTATGCATGTGTGTGTGTGTGTGTATGTGAGATATATATATATATATATATATATAGAGAGAGAGAGAGAGAGAGAGAGAGAGAGAAGGGAGGAGGGCCCAAAACAGTCTCCATAGTTGTATGTCATTAGATGTGACAGTTTCATTCCACAAGAGTGGACGTAGGACCAAGTGGGGCAGAAACCAAACCAGGGGCCTCCTATATGGGAGACAGAAACCTTCACCACTGAGCCACACCAGCTGTTACCAGTTCAGCATGCAGGTTTGAACAGTCTGGGCCAGGAATTGAACCCTGGACCTCACAATTGAGAGGCAAGCACTCAACCATTGAGCTATCCCGGCATCCCCAAACTTAACTTATTTTATGAAATGACATTTTATAAGTAATTATAAAATTAAAATTATAATTTGGAAACATAATATCTATCCTTTCTCATATCGAAACAGACGGCATTATAACAACAAAAACAAAAAAGAAAAACTGGACCATGTTTTCATTCTAGTCTGTGCCCTTGTCCTCTCTTCGTTGAAGTGAAGATCTGATGAATTTTTTACAACCTTAACTAATGCAGGGAGGAAGAAGAGGAGGTAATTTGTATGTATAAGCCCATGAATGAGTCATATGCAATGTCCCTTGCCACCTCCAAACCCCACATCTAGCGCTGGGAATTGGAGGGAAGGCACAGCATAGAAAATGGACCATTTAGATCAACAAAGAACAAGGAATAACACTTTACAAAATAATTATGTAACACTTTACAAAGTAATAAATACTAAGCCCACTTGTTGCACCCTGTCTCTCATATTTCCCCAGTGACAACAACCAGGAAACAGGCTGCCCTTACAGTAGACCCAGGAGAAGCTGGAGGAGTTATTCTCTAACTTAAGAAAATGTCAGACACAGAATTCCTTTTCTTATAGCGTGTGATATAAAAGTGTATATGAATTAAGATATATTTTATTTGAATTGAACATTGCAATTCAGCAGTATAGAGCGTGTGTTGCTATCCTGGTAACGCTTTCTTAAATTGGGAAGTTTGCATTATTCGTCTAGCTTTCACGGTTCTTTGGAATAAAAATTCCTGAATAAAATAATTCGGCCCTCAGAAGTAATGGTGGGTGTTTAGCATGGGGGCTAGACGAGAGAAATTGGTGATTTTCAACGGTGGCTTCATATTAGATTTCATATTAATGCAAGGACTGCGACCCACCCCCCCAAAGAGACATACTGGGGTGGAGCTCCAGCATCCGTGTCTCTTCAAAGTTCCCTGGGAGCAGCCAGGTTGACAAAGCCCTAGAATAGAGGAACCAAGTGGGCAGAGGTGGGGTGGACCGCTAGTATTAAATAAGGAGGCAGTTTCCTGGGGCAAATGAACTTCACAGAGTGAGTGAGTTTAATCCCATTAACTATTCAAATTAGTCCACACCTGCTGCGCTGAGCAGATTTGGGGTGATGATGTGGCTTCTCAGGTTGGTCTGATGCTGAGTAAGTTCAGGCGGCTCATGTTAATGCCAGTGTTTTGGTTTATGAGACACGCACATAGCTCATTTCAAATGAGTCAACGCAATGGCTACCTAAATTAGATTTCAGTTTCTTCTAAGAAGATTGATCAGTACAATGATCTTCCCAAAGCCTGCTTAGTCCTGAGACCCTGGAAACGTTTGGGGTTGAAGGCTATAGGCCAGGTAAAACCGGAAGAACTCAGCTGAAGCATTTTCTGTGTCTGGGGCATTTTGGCTTCCTGTTGGAGTGAGTCCTGGGAACACTGCTTGTAAATTCTGTGAGCTACAGGTTATCGTGGTAGACCCAGCAATTTCGGGCCACTCTTTTTGGAATTTGACTAATGTTTTGTTATATTTTTGGAAAGATTTGCTGGACCAGAAATGACTTCACACATCTTCAATAGAAACTTTTTTTGGGTGCAAGCCACTCTGAGCTAGTGTCACCATTCAGAATCAAGTGGTATGGTCAAGATTCTGAGCAACTTTTGATGCTGTGTGATTGCACACATATTATGGATTCTTCTGGGCATCTGTTTTCTTTAAGGCAAAATAATAAGAGGGTAGGGTCAAATAGAAATAGCAATAGATTTCTACTACGTAGCTCTAAAATGATGAACACCTATGCAACTATGGTGTTATTTTAGAAAAATAAACTTTTTGTTTTATAACAGTTTTAAGATTATAGGAAAATAGGTACAATAGTCAAAAGAGTTTGCCTATTAATATCTTATATTAGTATGGCACACTTGCTATACTTAATGAACAACTATTGATACATTTTTATTAACTGGAGTCCATACTTGCTTCAGATTTCTTTAGTTTTTACTTAATGTTCTTTTTCTGTTCTCGTATTCCATCCAAGACGTCACATTGCAATATAGTAATCATGCTCCCTTAAGTTCCTCTTGGCTGAAAGCCTTTCGGAGATTTTCCTAGTTTCTGATGACTTTGATAGCTTAGAAGCATGCAATGTTTTAAAATCTGGTAGAGGTCCCCTCCACTGTTCATTTTCTTTGTTGCAGTTTTAACCCATACTCTTGCTTTATTTTTTCTTATGAAAGTTATTAAAACAAGCAATCAATCAAACAAACAAACAAAAAACCTGTTCACTCCAAGAAAAAAGAAGTTACTATTTTTATTATGATTGCAGCATTTTCTATTTTAATGCTCATTTAAACCAGACTCTTCTATGAACCCCTATCTCCCCACCCCCACCCCCCCGATCTCTAATTCAGTATCTTCCCCTCTCCAGTCTCCACAGTTGCCTAGACTTCCAAAATGGTTCCAGTTGCTATGGAAATATTTTCTCCACAAAGACTGCAAATTCTTTGGTTGCAAAGATCTCAGAAAAGTTTTTTTCTTTTTCCTACCCTCAGCAGCAATATTCTGGACACATACTTAGTCTCAATAATTATATATTGAATGGAATCAACTTGCACAGGTACGGGTAACAATTTTAAAGTGGTAAACACAGATTTGTTATACATGATCTGTCATTGAGACTTTCAAATAACTCAGGATGTCATTCAGGTAATCTACAGCAGTGAAGTGAGTGCTGGGTTTGCAATCTTAAAACTTGGGTTCTAATATTTATGTTATATTATATAAATATGTATTATATATTGCTTATGTAATACATAGTTACATAGTCTATTATACACTTATATAATAGTATAATTATATATACTAGAGTCATCTATACAGTATATATACGTACATTATTTATAAAGAATTATATATTACATACAGCTATGTAGTCCTCCCTTAACAGGTTATTGTGATGGTGAGATGACCCCAGTTCCTGTGGACAACTAGTTCTCTCTACGGTCCAGTCCTTGCCTCTTTCTTACCATTCCCCCCCCCCCCCCCCCCCCCCCCCCCCCCCCCCCCCCCCCCCCCCCCCCCGCTCATGCAGCTCCAACCACACTGGCCTCTGCTTTCCCTTGAGTAGGTCAAGTTCATTCCTGCCTACAGCCTAGGCACTTGTTTTCCCTATGGCTGAAACGGTCCTTCTATTTCCACTCAGCTTACTCTGATTTTCTACAGCTGTGGGCTTCAGTTGTAGGCTTTGTCACTTGTCCCTCCCTGATCACTTTGTATACAGTAGCACTAGCCTGTCTTCTCCCTCTCTCTTTTGTCCTTAACTTGTGCTATTTTTCTTTATGATATGTCTTTATATCTGAAATTATATTGCACATTCATTATGTTACTGGTTATCTTTCACTGAGATCTGAAATATGTTGGAGAAATATGAGGAGAAATATGTTGTTTTTCTCACTTCAGCATCTATGGCTTTTAACAATGTATTAAGTATTCAAGAAATACTTGTTGAATGAATAAAAAAAATGGTATACTGTAGTGTTTGTAAAATCCTTGATGCATAATAGTTGTTTAATGAGCAGTAACTTCCTCTTTCATTTTTTTTCTAGGAAAGTGATCATGTTGTTGTTGTTGTAGTAACATTGAACACACCTGTAAAATACACCTTATTTCTTCTCTACATTCTACATCCCTGACTCCAGTGGATAAAGACCTACGTAATCTAATTTCATCTATTCAAGTGCATGTTGTGGGTGCTGTTTTTCCCCAGCCCTGGCCTTTCTGCCCTTGACCAGAGGCCACAGCGTTTTTAAACGTTCCTTCATTGTCATTAGTCATGCTGATTTCTTGGGTTCTGGGTATGCGCACGTGTTCAATTCTGTCTGGGATGTTTGCTCGCCAGGAGTGAGCAGAAAGAACATCCTGCATTTGCTTTTCACAATTGGCTCTCCAGCCTGTAATAGCGTCTCTCCTGGTGCTGATCATTTTGCCAGTCAGGGCTTAATGGTGCTCTCAACTGCAATGGAAGATATTCAGACCCGTTTGACTCCCCCATTCTTCAAATGGAAAGGTCCTGGCATCACTGATTTCCTTTAAGATTTAACAGAGCAATAATCTAAAATTGAGGTACAGAATTGCCTGTCCTACTAGAAGTTTAGAAAAGTGTGCAATTTGGGAAAGTTTCTGACCAAGCTTGACATTTCTCCGCATTGTCAAGGCCCTAACACCCAGGACCTGGGGGTGGCAGGTGGGGGCATAGAATTCAGCCTCTGAGGTCATGGCCCTTTTGAAAGAGATGATGAGAGGGTGTAATCACCAATGGGGAGTGTTTAAATGCCAAGGAGCTGGTCAAGGGTCAACAATCGGAAAAAAGGACTAATACACACTAGGTATATATCTTGTACATGGCACAATGCTGGGAGCTAGGGCGGAAACACTGAAGTAGCTCTCGGAGGAATAAATGCCTGGCAGATTTAACACAATGATGCTTCCGGAGTATCCTAAAGCTTTACCTCGTAAGCACTGCTATAGACTGAATGTTTGTATCCCCCCAAAATCCTATGCTGAAACCGAACCTCCCAAATGATATGATCAGGAGGTGGGGCCTTTGGGTGGTAGTTCATGAGGGCTGAGCCCCCGTGAATGGCATTGGTGCCCTTATAGGGACAACCCCAGAAAGCTCCCCTGTGTACTCTAGCATGTGAGCGTATAATGAACGAGAAGATGGCCATTGATGAGCCAGAAAGCCAGTTCTCACCAGACAGTGACTCTCCTAGAACCTTGATGTTGGACTTCCCAGCCTTCAGAACTGTGATAAATAAATGTGTGTTGGTGATAAGGCACCCACTTTAGGGTGTTTTTGTTATAGCAGCTTGAGTAGACTAAGGGCTCCTTCTTGACTTGGCCAGGAATAGTGGTTCTCAGATTTTAAACGTTTGGGTACAATATCTTTACTACTTTCATCTTATCTGAGCACCTACCACCTGCACTGCTTATTTTTACTTTTTTTTCTAAAATCAACTTACTTTTGAAATTCTTTATATCAATTTATTATAAAAGAATGCATTGTAGTGTTCATAAAACCATTTTCCTTTGGTCATAGAAAGTTACTATTAAAAATTATTGTATCATTGAAAATTACATCATCTGTCACCAATGGCCTGAGATCCTACTCGTACTTGACTTTGAAAAAGACTGGAATCCTTGACTTCAAGTTCAGACTGTTTGAATGACAGATTTGGGACAGTCTCAGTCACCTTCTATTGGCCTTCTCTGTCATTACAAAAGCTAAACCCCTGGGTGCCATTCTTCCTCTCTTTCTTCTTGAAGATTTAATTTCCCAAACAATTCTAAGCATCTTTAGGTCTTCCCACCTGGTATATGGAAGCCACAAAAAACAAACAAAAAACTGCAATCTTTTAAATAATGTCAACCATGAACCAAATACAGTTCTAGATAACTCTATAAACCTAATCCTATTCTATATTTTAAAATATTCATCGTAATCCCTATTTCACAGGTAAGTAAAAAGCTCTAAAGAGAATTTAGAAAATCAGCAATGGTGATGCGCAGGTAAAGCAGAGATGCCATCCAAGTTGTATCTGACAATAAAGTGTATGTCTCTTGCAGTAAAAATCCTGAAGAAGAGAGTCCATCAGCTTTTAATATGAGATAATACGCAGGCCTGAAAATCTCTCTTAAACTGACAAAAACTCAATCATTCTTGTGATTTAAATAGCTACAAAATATATGTGTTTCTGATTCAAGTTGCACTTAAGGTATGAAAAGACAGTTTTCAAAGAGCCATTTAACGTTCAAGAGCCTTATAAATAGGATCAGGCGACTCAAAGTGGCTAACTGAGAAGATCTATTTTTTGTTTCAGCCTTGAATGTGCTGCAATGATATCTAATTCATAACGCTACTATTGATATGCCCAGAGGGTAGAATCCTGTGACTACTTAATCTCATGTTCCCTCAGAGCAGAGGACGGCATAATCTTTCATTGTGTGAGGGTACCATAATTCATCTGAACACGTCTCTCTTGTTGGATATTTAGGTTGATTTCATTTCTTTGCTTATATGAATAATCATGTTATTAGTTTTAGAGTCCAATTTGATAAGTAAGAAAGATATTTCATTTTTAAATGTATTCCTCTTCTAGTTTTTGAGTTTAAAAGTGAGAATGTAGGTGTGACAGACCTTAATTTCTTAAAAAAAAATTTTTTTTTAGTTTCTATACATTCTGTGTCTCTTGATTTCTACAATTGCCTTTTCCTCATTGATCTGCAGGCTCCATGAAGATAGAGACCTTATTTGTGCTGTACAATGCTGTGTTCTCAGATTCCAGCCTAGTAACAAGCACAAAAATAGGAAAGATTAAACAAGGAAGGTCCCCTGTGGTTTATGAAGGATTTACGTCCATGGTGTTAATAAGAACTTTTCTTAGACTTAAAAAGTTACATAAGCAAGCAAAAAATTCTAATGTCAGGATGCTGGGTTAGCTCAGCAGTTGAGCACTTGCTTCATAATGGTGAAGTCCAGGGTTCCATTCCAGGCCCCAGCCCGTGCAACCCCGTATGCTAACTGTGGCACTACTGGTAACCTCTGGGATGGCTTGGCAGTGAAGGTTCTCACCGCCCTTGTGGGAGGCCCCGAGTTCGGTGCCCAGCCCTGCATCCACCTGTGTGGAATGAAACCATGTCACAACTAATGATGTCCAACTATGGAAACCGCTCTGAGCCCTCCCCAGTCTCTCTCTCTGTTTCTCCTCTCAAAAAATTAAAGTATTTAAACAAATTCCAATATCAAGTACATTTTCTCTGGTCAGGCAGGTCATTCTGAGTTCAGACTACATGATTTCTAGGTGCCACATTGATCTTACATAGCAGATAATGTGGGTTGGAATATTTATCTTCTCTCTATAAACTTTTACCTAAACTATAGGAAAATAGATGTTCTACATTCCTCTCTTTTGTCATTGAAGTTTTGAATGCCAAAACTCTCTGCAGAAATGAAGGATGAACAAGTGAAAAAACATTTGCCTAAAAATAAGTAAAGTCTAAGTTGTAGAAAAAATTTATGAGTTATAGAGGAGATAATAATGACTTAATGATGACTTAATAATGAGAAACAATTTTTTTCAATTTAAGTGTAGTTGCTATACAATATTATATTAGTTATATTAGTTTCAGGTGTACAATATAGTGATTTGACATTTTTATACCTTACAATGTAATCACTTCACTAATAATAGTAATCATCTTAATCATCTGTCATAGGTTAGCATTTTAAGAAAAAAAGAAAGAACGTATAAATGTTTATGTTATGATAAACTTTTCAAGTTTAAAAGGTTTACTATGTAATCCAATTAAAATTCTTAAAACACATGCAAAAACTTTCCCCTATACACACAATAATGTCGATTCACCTGTTTTACCCTCAGAAGGCATCTGCTTAGCTGTGAGAGGGCTTTCTTCTAGCTCTTACTATGGGCCATGCATTGTGTTCACCACTTAATATTTATTAGCTCAGTTAATTCTTTGAGGTAGGTATTGTGATCCCACTTGACAGATGTGAAAACTGAGACACAGAAAGCTTAAATAACCTGTTCCAGGACAGATAGCTCCAAAGAGGCAGAAGCAGGATTTCAGCTCAAGCTGTCTGCCCAGATCTGAATCCTTAATCAGTAAACATACTTCCACAGGCCAGGACTCTAGTCTTTTGACATCCATATGTAGCATTTCTTCCTCTTTGAAATAATAGTTTATAACTTTTTATATTAAATACAAGGGTTGTCTGGAAAGTATCCAGCCATGAAACCACTCTTATTATATTGACAATGGCTGGATTTTTTCTGGACAGCCCTCATATGGGTACCTATCTAAGTGATTTGTTACACATATTAACCCAGACTTCAAAACAGCCTTGCAAGGGACACACTATTATGGTCATTTCATTTTGCAAATGAAGAACCAAGACAAACTAAAGTCAAGTAACTTCTAAGCTATATGTTGATAACAGGTAAACCTAAACTTCGAGCTAGGCACCAATGTACTCAAACCCCTTGTAGCCTTTACCGGTATTTATCTCTCCCCTTACCTTTCCTTCACAATTTGACACTTATTCCTCTTCCTCTTATTCTTTTTATTCCTTTCTCTCTCTGTCTCCCTGCCTTCTCTTCAATCAGAAGATTATACATACATGTTGTTTTCCAAATTTTTGTGATGATTGCAACAAATGATATACGTTATTCTTGGGTAGCATGGCTTAATTTTGTAAACATGTCAATTTTTCTAAACTAATTTATGAATCCAAAGCAATCCCAGCTGAAATCTTAATAAATCATGGAAACAGATTTGAGGATCCAGATACTAATTTAAATATATTGAAGCTAGTATATGATGTAGATGGCATTTTATATCATCAGGGAAAATAAGAATTAAAACTTTCAGGGGAAGAACTGGCTAAGCATCTAAAACATTGGACTTATAAACAATATAATGCAATGTATTTTGGAGTGACCAAATATATAAATAAAGTATAATACCATAACATATTGAGATGAAAACATGGGTTTCATGGTTTATCATCTCGAAGCATAGAAGAAATTTCTAAATATGACATGAAACCTAAAAGCTATTAATAAAAGAATAACAAATTTGAATCCAAAAAATATATTTTTTAATTTTAGTGTGGCAAAACAAAACTGAACAAAACAAAATACTCAGTGTTAGTACAGCTGTGAGGAAACGGGCCCCCTTATACATTTTGAAGAGGAACATAAATCGGTGCAAATTTTAGGAGGTGAGTTTGCCAATTATGCCAAGATTCAATTCAGTAATCCCACTTAGTTCATACAACTAAAATGTATTGCAGAGCAAATACATGTCTGGCATTGTGATAATCTCTGTCAAAATTAAGTGAATACAAGAAATATGGTCCCTGTCTTCTTGGATTCAAAATGTTTTCTTTATTTTTTTTTTTTTTAATA
>PVKE010017770.1:16168-30461 GCA_004027555.1 Craseonycteris thonglongyai
TATTTTACTTTTGACAGATAGAGAGAGAGACAGAGACAGAGACAGCTAGAGAACCGAACTGTGGGAACTCCCCAGTTCAGCATGTGGGTCCTGCCTGGGCCGGAGCCGGGATTCGATCCTCGGTCCTCGTGGCCTCAAAGCGAGCGCTCAACCCGCTGAGCCATCCCGGCTTTCCCTCAAAATGTTTTCTTAAGAAATGAGTAGAGGCATATTTTTTTAGCATGGTAACACAGCGTAAGCAATAGAGTCCCTCATAAGCATGACCCAACTCCAAAGCCTTAAATATTTTTGGCTTAAATTTAGAATTTATTTCTTAAATATGGCATTCTTAGGTCCCCTAAAACCTGGTTCTGGCCCTGCTTATAGTAAAGTTGAAGTAATCTATAAAAATGTACACATACAGAGTTTTCTTCATCATAGTTATATTTATGATTGAAAAATAAAAATATCTGTTTAATATTAATAAAATAATATCAATGACATATACATCTTCATCAAGAGGTGACGCATTAAATAAATCATTGTATAGCCATATAAAATAACCTTATGTAATCAATATGATAAAATAAATCTCTATTAATTGACATGGAAATATGTCCATTATATTGTTAAATCAAAAAGTAGGTATCAATATAGCCTGGGCTATATGATTTATTTATGTAGAAAATTCTCTGCATTTCTCTTTATTTGTTTCTATGTTTACCCTTGGTCAGATTCACATGCAATCTATATTTACAGGTTCCAATTTGCATAGAGAAAAACCTGGGAGAACATTCTTCAAAATGGTGACAGAGTTTATTTCTCTGAGTCCATAACAGTTAAGGTGATTTAAAAATTCTTTCTTATTCATAATTTTATGCATTGCATGAATTTTTAACTTTGAATATATTTTGCTCATTGACAAAAAATATGTTGCTTTTGAAAATAAAATATATAGCACAGATATGGATAAATACGTGTTATAAAACTTTATGTATGTATTATGTTTGTATGATCATATTCATGTTCATATGTGATCTGAAATAATATACAGCATAGATTACTAATACTTAAGTAATATTTATGGAACAGAGTTGTAGACATATTTAGAAATATTTTCTTATTTATCTGAGTTTTTGCATTTTTCCTTAATGTGCATGCTATAATCATGTAACAAGCAGTAACATTGACTTATAAACACATTAAAAGCAAAAATGTCAGCCATGTATATCTCATGTATTAATTATTTTTGACCTGCAAACTGATAGAACATGTATCTGACCTTTCTTCAAACATAACTTTAATATTGCTTCTGTTGTCAATGTGTGCTTCTAAAAATTCCAGCTACCCCCAAATCTGACCTCTTTCTCTTGGTCCTTCATCCTTACCATTAATGTCTAAATTTTTCTTTTTCATTCTGCATTTCTTTTGCAGATTCTAGGGTTTAAACTCATCATAGCTAATTCTATAGTGTTAATTCTGTTCTTTATTGCTTTTAATGCAGATTTCGATTCTATGATTGCATTTATAATCTCCTTATAATCTTTTTTATCATGTCAAACTCCTGTTTTTATTTCTACCTGCCTCTCACCCAACTCCTTTCTTATCTCAACTTATTTTCATATAATCTCATCTTTCATCTCTTTATTCAGAGACTGGTTAGTTTCCCTTTCTATTAAGATTACAAAGCAGACAATTTCTGTGATTTCTGTTTCCTTTAGTGACTTTTAAACTGTCGTTTTCTGCAGCTTGATTGCTTCTTCCTCCTTTTAGTGTTCATAATATTTTCAATGGAACCATTTATTTTTGTTTTCCATGTTTTCATATTACACAGAGAGGTATCTACCGTTGGTTCATGCAAGACTATATTATTCCCTTCCACTCAACCCTAGATTACTATAAAAACCCTCTGCTCAGATTTTAAGCAAAAGGGTTGGTTGATATTCATGGCTTGGTACCACATTTATGGTTTTTAGCAGTGCTTTATTTCATGGTGCTGTTGGTCTTAGCTGGGACTCCCTATTCTTGAGGTATTGCTGATTTACTGTGAAGAGACAGTATATTGTAATAATTTGTGTATTAGCTATGTACATTAAAATGGTGCATCCAAATTCTGGGTTTACCAATCATTGAAAGAGTCATTGAACACCTTTAGGACTCACTTTATCTATTAACTGGACACTAAAAATAGCACAGACCTGATACTGATTTGAAACTGGTTGATACTGATGTCAAACATGTATTGGACCGAAATACTTCCAATTTCTTAACACACAGAATGCTCCCAACTATTTTTATTCTCATTATATAGGTAAATTTTCCCAAGGTCACATGGCTTGTTAAATGTAGAATTGGTATTAGAGTCTAGGCAAACTAGTTTTCAATAAATGTTTCATATTTAGCATCTGATATATATTTACTATTATTATTTCTAGGAAAAAAATATATTTACGGATAATCAAAAGCAGTGATTAGTTCTTCCCTTTCCTGAAACAATAAAGGCAAAGCTCACTGTTCTACTTACATGCTTCCATTTTTTTTTTCCATTGAATTCTAGGATGAAAATTTGTCATAGTTTAACTCCTCTCTGTCATTTTGTATAGAATTCCTAAAAATTATAATCCCTGAAAATATTTAGAAGAAATTCAAATGAGAGAATCTGAGGTGCAGTGTATGTATGTGTGTGTGTGTGTGTGTGCATGTGTGTGTGTGTGTATATGTAAGATTCTTTTCATCTGATATATGAGGGCTGTCTGAAAAAAATCCAGCCATAAATGCCTCTACTTTTTATATGACATGGCTGGATACTTTCTGGACAGCTCTTATATACATATATGAGTATGTGCATATATACACATACTAATTAGTTTAGAATCCACAGTCCATGTTCTGTTTGATGAGCTGTGGCTATACTGGTCTATCTATGGTTTGCAGTTGTCACAGATTCTGCTTTTCCGAGCCAAGAAATAGGACAGTGCATTGTCCTTCACGATGGCAATTTTGATCTCCTGCAAGTGACAAGGTGTGTGTTAATGTCACCTGACAATTATGTTTCTCTTTTCCACTCCATGAATATTATAATTAGAGGAAATTCCTCTAAGATTCTGCCAGTAGATTAGTTGTCAATCTTAGTTTGTTGGTTTATTATGCACTCTCATCTGTTTCTGTGTTTTATCTAGACATTTTGTGATAAAAATCACAAAGTCTGAAATGGGGAATGCTTTTCAATCACTTTCTTAAACTGCTGTCTCCTAAATTCCACCCTTACTTTCCAACTTCACACACATGATGAACTTGAATGTATACTAATGACAATGACAATATAAAAATAAAGGTAGTAATGTGTGGGAGTGCCAAGATAGCTCAACAGGTTGAGTACTTGCCTTGCAACTGGGAGATCAGGGAATTAAATCCCAGCCCAGGCCTTTGCAAACCCACATGGTGAACGACAGCACAACTGGTAATCGCCGGGATGATGGTGAAGGTTCTCATCTCCCATGAGAGAGGCCCCTAATTTGGTTCCTGTCCTGTGTGGCACCCACATCCATCTGTGTGGAATAAAACCATATCACAACTAATGATGTACAACTGTGGAAACTGCTCTGGGCCCTCCCCTCTTCTCTTTCTCTCACCTTCTCTCAAACAATAAAATAAATCTTAAAAGAAAAAAGATAATAATGTGAACATTATATAGGAGGAAAAACAATTTCCTTATTATTCTGTGATAGCAGAAGGTTCTAAGTCAAAAGTGTTAAGATGCAGATAGATTTGAAGGAGAATAAACAATTTCTTTATTATTATGTGATAGCAGAAGATTCCAAGTCAAAATAAGATGCAGATAGATTTGAAGGTTGGAGAGTTCAAGAATTTCAGAAATTTCCCTTAATTGCCAAAACTGTCAGCAAAATTAACAATAATAATAAAAAAGATAGTAGGCCATTTACAGAGTATGAGAGAGCTAAGATTGAGCTTCACCTTTGAGAAACCTAGCCAAGTTTGCAAAAGGTACTGTTTTAAATGGATATGAGCACCTTTGTTTTATTAGGATAAAGACTTGGTTGGGTAACAAAGATCAGAATAGTAATGATTTAAACAAGAAAGAAGCATGTATCCCTTTTGTATAACAATCACGGCATAAGAAACATAGACTTATTTAGTGGCTCTATAGTCTTGGGGAACTAAACTCTTCTATTTGGTCACTCTGTGTTTCGTCCTCACCTACTTCATCCAAGATTACTTCCCACCATGTCCATATTTAAAGTAAGGGGAAGGAGGATGAAGAGTGAAAGAAGGGTTCATTGGCTGTACCTAAGGCCAGTCCCAGGAAGCTGAACACATCACTTCTATTCACATTCCATTATAGAAAGCTCAATATGGTCACACCCAGCTGCAAAGGAAGCTGGAAACTAAGTTTCAGGTGGACAGCTGTATAAATCATGAAAAAGTAGTGGTTCCCTTACCAAAGTAGGAAGGTAAGTCTGCAAATTGGATGAAAACAACATTCTATTGCATAGTCAATAGGGGTCATATATTTACAGGGCCCAGCAAAGTTGTGAAGTGAGCTAAGTTTGCTTTGAAAGTCTCCCCCCGCCCCCCCCCCGCGTTTTTTTTACATTTGCCCTCACTCCAGAGTTTTCATGATTTTCCTCAAATGTTTAGTGACTGTTCTGCTATTAGGGCAAGGAAATGATTATCTACCCCAAATTCCCATCTATGCTATATTTTCAGGTGGTCAACTCATTTCTGCTTGGACATTTTCAGAGCAAGAACTCAGGACTTCATTGCATTATTAAATACATATAACTTTTTGAGTTTTCTTATTTTCAATTAACTTGATGTTATAAACAATGTGGCAGATAAAGTCTACCGCACATTCAGCAGTCACTCCCTATTTCTTCCCTGCTAACAAACTTCAATTTGTTCATGTAATACATGGGGATCCTTCGATTGCTTAGAATTTAAACTCTTAGCCAACCAGGGGTCTCCAAACTATGGCCAGCGGGCTGGAAGCAGCCCGCACCGCAAGGCCCTCTCATCCGGCCCATGGAGACCTTTTTATCTGAATAAAATAATATTAAATAAATAATTAAAAACAACATCTATGTTTTGATTCTTTTTTATTTGGAACTCGAGTGTGTAGTTGGCCCCCAAACTGCTGTTTGATAGTTAATGCGGCCTGTGGGCTGAAAAGTTTGGAGACCCCTGACCCTCGACCATTGTCGATTGATGTAATCTAGTCATCACAAAGTCATTCTCTTTGACTTGTCATGTTGCCCAGTTCTGAATAATAACAGAACAGATGAAATAGAAGCACTAGTGACTGGAGATTTTTCTTCCCCAAATTAAAAAAATACAATACATAGTATACTGGCAAAATTAATTAAATAAATTAAGAATTTTCTTAAAATCGTGGAGAAAACATGCATTATCAGCTACTGGCTTGAACTGATTGTAATATTATATACTTTGATGCTTGACAGTTAGCAACTTCATTGACTGCAGCAATTAGAACTGGGCCTTGGGACTCATCTAGAAACAGAAAAATTGGGAAGCCAGTACTTGGGAACAAGATACACACTGACCTACCTGCACTGAAGGGCGGAATTCTGGACCTAAGTACTGTAGTCCTAGAGAAAGTGGAGAAGGTGGAGAAGTTCAGAGAGTGAATACAGAAGAAGACATGAAAAAAAAAAAAACAGGTAGGGAAATAAGAGTGTGTCCAGTAGAAAGACTCAGGCAGTATGTAGACCATCCCTACTGATTCAGATGGAGACGAAAGAGTGAAGCCACTGGGCTTGTAAAATTCCAAAGTGGGATTCCAGCTTTCAAAAGAGGCCTATTAGGTCCATAAATAAATAAATAAAACAGCAAGAATCATTAATGAATCTGAGGGGTCAAGTATACTAGATAGAACCCATATAAGAAATGCAGGTACAGAAGAATTATTCAGGGGCATGGTTTTGGGAACTCCAGTGCTAAGATGTCATGTGTTTAAACTAGGCCCTAGTTACTAGAGTATAGAGGCAGAGCCTTTTGAAGTTTACATTTCTGTTTTGGAAATATTAACATGGACATATTATCTCCTTACTGTTCATCTCCCCTCATTGATTCTAGTTGATTGTTCTTTTGCTCTTTGTCTTTATTTCTTTATTTTACCTCCACTGTTGCCTTCTAGGTTCAGGGCTTTCAGCTGATTCTCAGTGCTCGCTAAGCATGTTGCCTCTATTAGTCTTTAACTCTTTGGGTTTTTGTTTCTGTTCATTTGTTTTTTATTTTGGCTTTTCTTTTGTACCGTGCAGTCCAAATCCCAGCCTGGATATAATTCTGTGTAGCTGACATCCTCACTTGCTTTGCATTAGCCCCTATCTGGCTGGGATTTGATAAAAGGTCAGGCAGATTATTGTTATCAAGGTGGGTTGCCCTAGCTTTGTCACCTGCCCCAGATTGGGGATGGTGTGTAAAAACTCAGCTTCAGAGGTAAGGAAGACTCTTCCATGTAGAATGAGGGATGCTCCTTCCTTGAGTGATGGAAAATAATCTGATAAAGACAGTTTGCTAAACTGTGTGAGGAATAAAAGCCTTCTAAGGACCCTGGTCACATGTAGAGGAATGGTGGTCATTTTACTGGGATTCCCACCCTTGATAGGACATTTTCAGCATTAAAGAGTGTGAACAGAGAGTTTCTTTCCCTGATTATATTAGTTGAGACAATACCAGAGGCCTGATACGCCACTTGGCATTTAGTCGTATCATCTTGTCTTGTTCTACTTGTCAAACAAGTTTGAAACTGTCATCAGCATCCTGACCAATTCACCCTGCCTTGTATTTCTTGGCCCTAGACATCTGGAGAGTTGAGGCCCTGCCATCAGATCTCAAATTTTTATTCCCTCCACCTCTCAGCAATGCATGTCCCTGGTTGAAAGGCAAACATATTGGATATATGATCATCCCATCTCTGAACTCCCAATTCTCAGTCACATTTCATTTTCTCCTTCAGAAATGATTAGGCGCTCTGCTAGAGATGGCCTTCATGCTCTGACCTGGCCTTCTTACTATGTTGTCGGGCTTAACTCCCTCATACTCTCTTCGAGTCCTCTTTGACCTCAGTAAGCTATTCCTCTTCTTTTCCCTAGTATTCTCAATTCCTTTTCTTATTCTAGCTCCATCCTCTGTCTCTCCTTTGTACACATTTCCATTCTCTAAAACTCCTTAGAGATCCCATATGGCAACCACCCTCCCCCCTGCCCCCCAGTGATGGCAGGAAAGAGACGGATAAACTACCACAAGCTTTCTTTCCAGGAGTCATAAGTACATTTCAACAACAACAACAACAAATTATTGTTTGCTAAGCACTCTCCCAGGTCACAGTGATGAAGTGATCAAATAGGCAATTCCTGCTCCCCGTAAAGCTCACATTCCTATGTAAAACAAACACAGAGATATTTAAATACATAATTATAATACTATAGACGAGACATGCCTAAAACTGTAAGCATATCAATGATGGGGCAATATATTCTATCTGTAAAGTAAAAAGGCACTATTGACTCAGAACAATAATTAAATGCTTCTTTTTTTCTCTGATGTACTCAAGAAACATTACGAAGTATAGAATGCTAAAGATAAGAGTATTCTTTACTTTATTTGAGAGAAAAAAGACTTGAAGAGGCTGAATGACTTGTCCCAAATCACTGAGCATATTACAACAATGCTCGAATCTTACTTATTAGTCAGGAAAATTAACACTAGCTGCCACAATAGACGAAACTTGACAATCTCAGTGGCCTAAGAGTACAATAAAAGGGAATCCCTCATCCTTCATTCGAAGCTGATGTGGGCTAGGTGGTCTTCATCCATCTTGTGAGTATTCTGTTTGTGATACATAGCCTCCAAAATTATTCTAGCAGAAGAGAGTGTTGAAGAAGACATACTAGCACTTAATTGCCTTGTCCTTTAAATAAGAAATGTCACTTTCTCTCATGATTCATTGGCAGACACAGCCTTATTGCCCCAATGTGAGAATGGCATAAGAATACAAGATTTATGGGGTCCAAACTATCTTTGCCACACCTGAGTTTCCTTGGAACTCCTGTTCCTGCTATCAGTGGGTATTTTTCAAAGCTGCTGCTGTTGATGGTGAAACACAAAGTATTAATATATGTTTAATAGAGATGGATGGATGGATGGATGGATGAACAGATGAATGGATGAATACAATGAATAGAAGGACAGATAAATGAATAAATGTGAAATATCTTTGACCTAAATGTTCATAATTATTTTAGTTGATCTTCTTAGCTAGGTTGATGTTTATTAAACTATCCATTTTTTATGAGTTGATGCTGATACTCTTCAGGTGAAGGGCACGACCATCCTTTTGGCCAACCTAATTCAAGAGAATTCTGATAACGCAGCATAAGACATCATTATGTTAATGATCTGGGACTAGTAGTGCAGAATAAAATACCTAGCATAGTAAATAATAGCATTAGAGCTGTCTTTGAAAGAAAAGGTCAATATTATACCTGCTTGCTGATAGGAGAGATTAATATACTCTTGTTATTATTAATAATAGTAATTATACTCTATTGCTTTAGCTGATCCTTAGGTCCCATTTATAGAATAGCTTAATGTTCTTCCTGAACATGACATGGCATATTTTAGCACGTCATTGCAAGCCCTGAAAATCGGTGCCAGAATTTTCTTATCATTTTATTAGCTTTTTGGCACTTTGATTTTGAATTTGCATCGGGGTTACTTTTCCACCACTGAAAGAATTAGCAGGGACTTTTATATGAAAGGCAGAAGACCTTTTCTTAATAGCATTTCCTATTGGGGGGCATGCGTACAGATCTTTGTATATTTTGCACCATTTAGCACAGCCACTGTTGCAAATTAAAAGGACAGGCATCCTTGTCAGGACAATTAGCACTTGGAGGAGAAAACTCTTCTTAGCTACGGGGTAAAGAGAAAGCTTAAATTGAGGTTTGTCATACTAGGAAACCTTTTCAGTATTGGGAACAGAGACAGGGGAGAGGAAAATGGAACACTGGGTATTTAGTGACCAGAGGATCAACTTTTTCCTTTTACAGTTTCTCTACCAAGTTCACCTCTGAGTATTGTGCAAAAGATTTTCAGAGCTATAAAAATGTGCCAGGACCAATGCTTTGTGTAAAGTTTAAACAGATGAAGGGCACTGTTAGGAGTTCCCTTATTCAAATGACTTCCCCCTCCATGTTCTTCCTTTGCCTTGGATTTTCACTAATATTTCCCATTTTGGATTAAGGCATGAAAGGCCTCTATTAAAATAAACCATTTTTACCTAGCAGGGGTAAACCACTTATTCTTTATCATTGATGTCTTACTGTGAATAATTAAAATGAAGTTTCTTCCCTTTGCTAAGCCTTAAGAAATAATAGTGGCGATGTTGAAATATTTTATATGTATGGCACGCTAGAATTTACTTCAGCTATTTGTTTTTCATAGTAATCCTGTGCGATAAGACAGGTGGGGGAGAGGGTTATTCTCATTTGACAGATGAAGACTCTGAGGCTCTATCTGGCGAACCAATTGCCTGTCCAAGGACAAACTAAAGGACTGGATTACAGAACAAGTAAAGAATAAGAAGGTGAAAGAAGGAAGTAGAGACAGACAGCATTTAGAGGTGTTAGTTCTTACTGGGCCAGCAGGGATCATGCCTAATATGGTCCCTGATTTGTGAGTGTGAGGCTTTGGAAGGTTTTGCATGGGTTCAGGTTTGAGAGAGAGGCTATTAACAACAGTT
The DNA here is from genome assembly GCA_004027555.1 of Craseonycteris thonglongyai. Classification (NCBI taxonomy): domain Eukaryota; kingdom Metazoa; phylum Chordata; class Mammalia; order Chiroptera; family Craseonycteridae; genus Craseonycteris; species Craseonycteris thonglongyai. Next base: position 25,932 of record PVKE010017770.1, read on the forward strand.
GCATTATTTACCTTTTCTTGAGTTTCTATTACCAGCTAATCACCTGACTAGACACTTCCATACGCTATTTCATCTCATCTTTTTATAATCCTGAAAAGTGGATTCTATTCCAAGTTATAGATGAGAAAACAGGGGTTTAGAAACATTAAAAATCTTTCTCCAGAGTTCTCAACTACAAGTGGCACGCTATTTTCCTATTTCTAAGTCCCACATTCTTTCACAGCCACACACTACTGTGCAAGAAAGCAAACAAAGAAAAGGTCAGGGCAGGGCCTTGGAAACAAATTTTCCTTTCTTCACATCTGTCTCAGGCTTGGCTTCTCTGCCTTTCACCTTTCGATTAACTCTGTAATCCTGCAAAGAACAGATATCGGCTCACACTCTGACCAAAGGGAGGGTTTTAACATTTCTACCTGGATACTCCTTTTAAGCGTTCAAAGTTTCTCTATGTGGAACATATATTTCAGTAAAGTTTTTTATTATTGTTAAAATAAAACAATGACTTTTTTTTTTTTTTTTTTTTTTTTACAACAAGGCAGTTTTGCATTCCTTACTGAGTAGTATGATTGCTATGTGTTTCCCTCCTATGTCAAAATTACCTCTGATTATCTTTAGGTGACATGCAACTGATCAAAAGTTTCTGACCAGACTCTTTTCCCAAGCAAGAAGTTGTTCAAGAGAAAAAGTGAGTGATATAATGGAAGGTCAGCAGCTTAACTTTTCCTCAGCAGTTGCTACCATAGTTGCTGTACACTCTCCTTGATAGAAAGGTAGCCACCTCTTGGGTGAAATGTGGCAGCTGCTTAATCGTGTACATCAATAAAACATGATCGTTGTAATAAACATCAGGTAATGATGAGATGATGCCTTTAACTGACAAGGCAGACAACGGCTCAGTGGGCTCAGAGGTATTTTTGAGTTTTCATCTCCCTATTGAGCGACCATGAGCAGGCTGCTTAATTTCTCCATTACTCAGTCTCCTCATCTGTAAAATGGGGATAATGAGACTTACCTAGCACACAGAGGCATTGTCAGAATTAATTAACTCAGGCACAGTCCTCTGAGATGCTTGGATAAACAGTGCTGTACTACTGTAAATGATTAGTATCCTTATTATTCTGACACTCACCCATAAGGCCCATCGATCAAATCCGATTCTAGCTGAACAAGGCAGAGTGGTGGATTCTGCCACTGCATTAGATGGCAGTTTGCCCTGAAGATAAAGTCTGTCACAGGCAATGTCTCCCCAGAGCAAGCTTAAGCTGGTAGCAGTATTGATGTAGGTGATGTTCCTGCCAGGATGCACAGAGGCAGTTTAACTAGAGCTAATTATGGCCAGCAATAACGCCAGAGCCAACACTCACCTCCGATTATGATGGGCTTTTCAAAGAAACGATTTCTGAACCAGGTGATCAGGCTGAATTTTCTGCACTGCTGGTATGGGCAGCATTCTGAAGGATGTCACGGTATCTCAAGTTTCAGAGGAAGGAGATGTGCGATACTTTTCTAGAGGGGAAGAGACCCAGGGAGAATTGTTATCCTTGTCAATTGCCCTTTGTGACATTCATCATTTATTTAGTTTGGTCATGTTTTTGGTTGTTGCACAACAATTATCCGTTTGTTCTGAGGATAGAAATGAAGGGATAGAGAGAGTTGACAGGCAAGACAGGTCAGATGGAGTTGCTAATCTCACAGGAGCTTTTGACCTAAGAGCACAAGAGAGACATGAATAAACAAAATGCAAGGAGTAGAGGAAGTGGAGCTTTGAAGAGCTGCACATCCTTGATGAGTGTAGATGCTTTGACGTGGTGTGGTTGGTGGTCCTGATCATAATATCATATGCTACAAAGACGTGTGATGTATTAATAAAAGTATCTTCATTTCCATCACTACCACCTTAGTGCAAATTATTATCATTTCTCCACTGGATGACTTGGATAACCTAGCTGGTGTCCCTGGTTTCAGCCCTTGCCCTCCTGTAGCCTGTTCAATATACACCAGACCTGAGCAAGTTAACCTTTTGCATTAGTCTTTCAAGACTTTCTTGCCCATTGCACTTAGCATCCAATGCAAACTGTCCCTTGCTTTCTTTTCTTTCTTTTTTTTTTTTAAATTGCCTATCTCTACTCTAAGTTAATTCCAAAACCCAGCTATTCTCTAAACTCCAACTACACGAATTTCTTTTCAGTGCCCTGAAAGCCAAGACTTTTCCTGCCTCAGGGCCTTTGAATGTGTCTGTCCAGCCTGCAACGGTCTTTCCCTAGGTGACATCTACAGTCTAGACCCCAATCCTCAAAACTTATCAATTTAAATGTCACGTATTCAGAAGACCCCCACCTTGACAATGTCCTGTGCATCATTGCTCCCATTCGTGGTACTTTTTAAATCCATAATTATTCATTTACTCATCCATTCACTCATTCATTCATTGATTCATTCATTCATTCACTTGATAACTGGTTCTGCCTCCTACAGAAGGCACATCTCAGAGGGAAATAACTTGCCCCTTCTTCTTATTCACCAGTACCCAGCACAATACCTGGAACAAACAAATATTAGATTGCTGAGTGGTATTGAATAAAAACTATACTTTTTACACACCTACTGTATGCCATGCATTGACATATAATTTTCAAGTTTCTCTTCAATAACCTTGAGAGTTTGGCATGATTCAGCTGCAGTTTTTACACAATCAAGTTCAGATTTAGGAACACTGAGACTTGCTGAAAATCACAACTTGGATTTAATAAAAACTAAATTCAAACACAATCCTCCCTGGCTCCAAAGACAGACCGGGTCCTGTGTTCCCTAATTTGAGAAATAATGAGCAATCCAAATGCAGAGGTCAATCATGAATTATCTCTCAATGGCATTGAACATGGATTGGCTTCAAAGGCATTTTTAGGAAACTGAATGTAAGAGAAAGGCCCAAATGGTTAAGTTCCTTTCTTAAGTACTGAGATCCTAAGGATGACTTTGTAGAGGAGAATTAGTAAAAACCTTAAAATGGATAAGCCAGAATGATCTTTTTTTGCCCTTTTTAGGACATTTTCCCATTTATTTTTCAACTGCTTCTTGCTTGGGGGCATCGTAATCTTTGGCTCCAATTACTGTTTCCCTAAGGAAAGTTTAGGGAGTGTGAAAATCATTTCACATTAGGTTTACTTCAATTCATTTAAGAACCTAGCACATTTGAGTGTCTACATAAATAAAACAAAGAGCAAAAATGTGTTGAACTAAAGTGTAATAAGACTGTGGCTTTTCTCAAACTTTGATATTTAATATGTGATGTTTTTCTTTTCTGAGTGAAGTACTCTCATAATTAATATAAGCAAACAGGTAATTTTTAAAAATGAGACAAACATTCAAATAAAAGTGTAGTTCTTTCATTGCCAAATTGAAAACAAAGCATTTATAGATGGGTAGAATTTTTCAATTCATGCTATGAATAATTTTTTGTATTTTCTCAGAAAGATTGTATGTATGTGTATGTGTGTGTGTTTCAGGATTATTAGGCTGAAAGGTTTTTCTGTTGTCTATGATGATAGTAAAGATGTTAAAATATAACAATGTATGCATTTAAGTCATCAAATCTGAACCAGAGCAATGTAAAAAAAAACCATCAAGACACATAAAGATAAAATTTCAAATATCATGCCACAGCTGTGGACTAAACTAACCTAAAATCAGAAGTGTTAGTTAAAATCAAATAATAGAGACTAAAATGTGTTCAATACCAAGAGAAGTACTGGGTACTTAAGGCTAATACACGTCCCAGTTGACTCTTAGGAACTCGTGGTGATAGCAGGAAGAGCAACTGCTAAATCCTTATGAAATGATTGGTGTTAAGATAGAAGTGGTCACAGGGTTCTATGGGAGGACAGAAGACACAGCCCTAACTCCAACCTGGTACAATTAGGACAGACTTCCTAGAGGAGATAGCACCTGGACTGACTCTTAATGGAATCCTTTAATTGTCAGGAACATCACAGTGGTAGAAAAAGAGTACTTGAAGCTTCCTTTTTTGCTTATCAGTTCAATCCATTCTGTTGCACCTGGTTTTCTCTTCAGGCAGGGAACATTAGTGCCACTCCCAGTTTTCAGATTTGCATTTCTTTAGAGAGGAAAGAATGTTTCTCTTTTCAGCAGCCATTTGAAAAATACTTTTGTTGAATTTATTTTCAAACCCTTGGTCCAATCATTTTGGCAAAGAAAATGGTGTTCTCTGATTGGTTTAGTTTTGAGCCATCCAATGTATCTAGAATACTAGTTGTTTAAGATGGAAGCTTCCATTTAAAACCTATGACTTAATACGCTCACTAGAAAGGTATGAAAAGAGAAGAAGGAAAAAAACACTTACCAGATAAAGCATAGAGGATTGTTGACCAGATGAAATAGCTGATATTTCTAGGGACCATCTTCCAACCTACCAGTAGCTAAAATAATTATTCCACTGTGAATATATTTTAGCTTGCATTTGCCTGCTAAGAAAGAGGTTGTATGGCAAGACAAAACAAACATTTGCTAAGT
>PVKE010017771.1:0-30324 GCA_004027555.1 Craseonycteris thonglongyai
AGTGCATATTTATTTCTATTTTACTTTTTGACAGATAGAGAGAGAGACAGAGACAGAGACAGTTAGAGAACCGAACTGTGGGAACTCCCCAGTTCAGCACGTGGGTCCTGCCTGGGCCGGAGCCGGGATTCGATCCTCGGTCCTCATGGCCTCAAAGCGAGCGCTCAACCCGCTGAGCCGTCCCGGCTTTCCCCTATAGTAATTTTTAAATTACTATCTACATTATATATTTTTCTGATTAATTATATATTTAGGATAAATTTTGAGTATATCATGTTAAGTGGTATGAATGGTTTTATGGTTTTTGATATATCTTTTTTTTGTTGTTGTTAAATTTCTTGGAGTGACATTGGTTGGTATTTTGGTTTATCTTACCATACTGTTTTTCAAGAGTATTCATCAGTTTGTGCTGCTAACAGATACATAGATATTTCTGTTTCAATATACCTGGATAGAAGTACATTTTTTCCTTAAAAGTGTTTGCTCATTTAATAGTGTAAAGTGGTACTTGCATTTCTTTTTCCTGTAATATTGAATTTTACCCTTTGAGTCTCTTCATGTTGAATTGTTCATTCATATCTTTGGCTATTCTATGTAATAATCTGTTGATGTGTGCTTTGAATGGTAAGACAAGTATAAGCAGCTAATAAACAGGTAATTATTAAAAAGATAACTAGAACATATTCATTAAAATGTTCAGAGAGTGTGATTTAGATGGTAAGTGATCTTGGAGACAGTGGTTGAAGGGGGAACAGGTAGATTATTCCAAGGTTCAATTCAGCAGATATTTATTGGGCATTCACTGTGTGTCATGTTCTCTTGTGTCTTCTGAGTGCTTTTCAAGTTATCATGGCTTCTTCCTGCTTGAACAAGGAGGAGGCTGCTTGAAAATGCTTGAGGTGTGACCAGTTGGGGAATCTGGCTGATGAAGTCCCTTTGTGGCTGTTTGGAGAACTGAGGGGATCACTGTCTAGAACATCTTTAACTCATTCATGCCCTACCTTTGTGCCATGGCATCTTCAGGAGAAGCTTTGTTCTGCGGGATACAAAGATGAATAAAATATTCCTGTGGACAAGGAAAGAATCATCTAGTAGGGAGAATAGAGACCAAAAATTGAAAGGACTAGTAGGAAATTTGAAACTTTTTTTTTTAAAGATTTATTTTTATTGTTTTTAACAGAGAGAGAGAGACAGAGACAGACAGACAGAGAGAAGGGGGAAGGGCCCAGAATAGTCTCCATAGTTGACAACATTAGTTTTTTCCATATAGTTTCACTCCACAGGTGGGCGCGGGGCTGCACAGGGCAGGAACTGGGTTGGGAGCCTCCCGCATAGGCCCTGGCAAGAACTGAACTGGGGGCACACCCCAGTTCAGCATATGGGTCTGCATGGGCTGAGATTCGATCCTTGGTCTCCGGGGCTGCAAAGTGAGCGCTTAACCCACTGAGCTTTTCTAGGACTAATCCCAGCTTTTCTAGGACTAATAGGAATTTGATAGGTACTATAAATGGGCTTGGCCAAAGTGCTTAGACATAAGTGGAGGGAGTGGTATTGCCCCCTTTGGGATATGGAGGAACACTTCAACTGAAGAGGTGGCATTTACGTTGCACCACTGTGAAGATGAGACACAATGGAAAGAAGAGGGTGTTCAGAGGGAAGGAAAAGAAGAGGGTGTTCAGAGGAAGGGTAGTTTGAGCAAAGAAAGGCTGATGGAGTGGTGATGGAATTGAGGCAGCTGTGATAGGAAACTATATCCAGGTTACCTGGACCCTGCATAAAGAACATAATGGAAGGTGGGGCTGCCAAGAAGAGTTCAAGACTGGGTTTTGGAAGGTCAGACTGAGGATGAGTATCATGAATAGACAGTGAGGAGAAATTAGAGATGAACTTTAGTTGGGTTCATGGCAGTCATCCATGTGAGGGATGATAAGCCCCTGAAATGTGAATTGGTGGCCTTGGGAATGGGAAGGAGGTGACGGATTCAAGAGCTATTTTGGAGGGTGAACAGAGATGTGGTGACTGATTAGGTAGGAGGGTAAGGGAACAGTGAGTTCTGTGCCTCAAGTCAGAGATGATGAGGTTTTTTATTTGGGTGGCTGGCAGAATGGGCCATCAGGAATAGGGAAGCCAGAAGGAAGAACAAGTCTTGGGGGTTTAAAATAGAGAAAAGATGAATTTGGTTTTGTGTGTTGTGTTTAAGGAATTAGGAGAAAGCTGCAATCAGAGTTTTAATCCTTAAAGGAACTAATGAGGAAGTTCCAGGTCCAGAGCAATCAATCAGTGAAGCAGAGTGAGGACTACAGCTTCCTGATTCCCAGTCCAGCACTCTCCCTGCCTCCTACTGAGAAGTGCTGAAGGTTCTCAGCTGTGGTGTTTTCCTCACATCGAGGTGTGCTTAGGAGAAAGTTGGAAATGGTAGAGATTATATTGGGGACTGAGGGTTTTATTTTTAATTAGAAATTTTTTTTATTATGGAAAGTTACAGCCATACAGAAGTGGAAAGAAGAGTATAATCGATCCCAGTATACCCATTGTCCAACTTCAACAGTTATGCCGTAAACGTTGTTTCATCTGTTTTCTTCCTCCCTATCAATTATATTGAAGTAAATGGGAGAAGCTGTTTTGGTGACCTGAAACTTTGTATATTTGCAGGTAAGGAGGGTTGAACAGTTTAGTAGGGTATTTCTAGGCTTTCTGGGTGGGGTCTGGGGAGAACAGAAGTAGGATTTACTTCCAGAATTCCATTGCTGCCTCAGACTGTTTTTGATCAAGTCACTTAGTCATCTGAGTCTGAGTTTGTCTGTGAAATGTAGATAATATCAGCTTCACTGAATCACATGTACTAAGGTATGTAAAAACCCTCTGTGAACTCTAAACTTAGCAGATTTTAGTTGTCAGTAATGCCATTCCTTTGGGCTTTTGTGTTGCCAGAATGAAGTTTATGTTATTCAACAAATTTTTATAATTCAACCAATACTTACCTTAGGCCCCTGGAGCTTCAACAGTGACCAAAACAGACAAAATCCTAGCTCTCGTGGAGCTCATGTACTAGATCTAGAGGATAATAGTTTTATAGTGATTAATAGTTATACTAGCTAATACTTTTCTAGTGAGTGATTAGTGTGGGTCAGGCACTGTTCTAAGTAATTTCATATTTGAACTAATTTAATTCTTGCAGTAGTCTTGTGAGGGAGGTATCGTTATCTCCATTTTTCAGGTTTGGAGATGAGAATTTTTTTTTTTAAAGCTTGATTTATTTTTATTGTTTTTGACTGAGAGAGAGACAGAGACAGAGACAGACAAAGAGAAGGGGGGAGGGCCCAGAACAGTCTCCATAGTTGCACACCATCAATTTTTCCACATAGTTTCATTCCACAGGTGGGCGTGGGGCCCGCACAGGGCAGGAACTGGGCCAGGGTCTCACCCCAGTGAGAACTGAACTGGGGGCACTCCCCAGTTCAGCATATGGGTCCACACGAGCTGGGGCCGGGATTCGATCCTCAGTCCCCGGGGCTGCAAAGTGAGCACTTAACCCACTGAGCCATCCTGGCTTCCCTTTTTTTTTTTTTTGATAAATTTTTATGCAGATTGCCTCAGGTGGCAGTGCCAGGATTCAAAGTTAGGCAGACCTGGCTTTAAGCCAATACTCTTTAACCCCTGTGTCATAGAATATCTTTAACTCATTCTAGTGTTTGGTACATATAAAAACGTTAGTTTCTGGTTGAAATAATCCCTCAACAAGTAAGTGTTCCCTTGTAAAAGACAAAATAAAAACAAATGAGAAAAATGGCAGTATTTCTCTGTGGATAGAGGCATATTATTATCTTCCATAGACTAATATTTTTTCTCCTAACTTTTTATAGGCTTTGCCAGCTTGCTTGGTTTCTACAGATGCAAACGGCCACCTTAGTGGAAGGCAGGCATTTTTCTGCTGGCACTTGAGCAGGATCTCTTCTTGAGTGAATCCTCTTCTTGCTTATAATTCTCTTTTTCCCCACTCCTTTATCTTTCTCCTTATCTAAGGAAAATTCCCTTCTCTAATCTGTACTCTCTGTTCTCTCTTTTCTCATAGTTGTGCTTTCCCTTCCCAAACTCAGCTGTCCATGTCCTGAGGGATCTTTCTTCTGCCTTTGCCTTCTGGCCCCTAGCCTGCCTCTGTCAGCCACTCCGAACCTTACACTGTGCTTTGGATTTTCTGAGTTTATGTAGTGGGACTAATAAATACTGAGACCAGTTTTCTGCCTCTGACCCTGCTCAGTCAGCTCAGTCCTCCTTCATGGGCAGGGCACATTGGGAAACGGGAAGTGCACATTCCTTCAGTTTGCATCTGGATGAGAACACAGGCCTAACTGCTTGTAAGGAAGGTATTATGGCTTGTCTACTTTTTAAAAAGTTTGACAAAATATCTGTAACATAAAATTTACTTTTTAAACCATTTTAGCATATAATTTAGTGACATTAGTACATTCAGGTTGTTGTGGAACTGTCACCACCATCAATCTTCAGAACTTTTTCATCCCTCCAAACTGAAACTCTGTGCCCTTTAAACACTAACTCTCTGTTACCCTTTTCCTCAAGCCCCTGGCAGCCACCATTCTACTTTCTGTCAATGAATTTGACTACTCAAGGGACCTCATTGAAGTGCAGTATATCCTTTTATGTCTGCCTGATTTCCCTTAGTATATAGTGTCTTCTAGGTCCATCCGTGTCGTAGAATGTGTTAGCATTCCCTCCTTTTTAAGGCTAAGTAATATCCCCTTGTATGTAAATACCACATTTAAAACATCCATTCATCTGTTGATATACACTTGAGTTGCTTTCTTTTGACTCTTGTGAACAATGCTGCTATGAATGTGGGTGTACAAATACCTGTTTGAATCCCTGCTTTGTGTTCTTTTGGGAAATACCCAGGAGTGGCATTGTATAAATTTTTGAGGAATCATCATACTGTTTTTCAAAGCATTAGCACCATTTTATGTCCCACCAGCAATGTACAAGCGTTCCAGTGTCTCCACATCCTTGCCAACACCCCCCCACCCCCATTTTTTTGAAATGGTAGCCATAGAAATGATACAAAGCTTTCTAATTCATCTGGTAGTGAACAGCAAAGAGTGTCCTGTGCTCCAGCATTTTCACTTCCTTCTAGCTGAAGAAAGGCATTTTGGGCAGATGTGTCTATGAATTTGACTAATTAATATTGGATCTTAGGTTCAAGATGAGCTATGTCTGTGCTAGGGTGCATGGAATGAAGAGAGGTGATCTGTTCTGCCAGTGACCCCATTTCTTACACTTCTTTCCCATCTCTAGCTGTGTCTCCTGGGTTATGTAATCTTCTCTCCAGCTTCTTTATGGAGTAAGATAATGGTATTCAAAGATAATTGTATTTCTTTGTTTTTATGCCAATTTTGAAGAGTCCTGGTCAGGTATTTCATAGAATGTCCCTCAGTTTGGGTTTGTCTGATGGTTATCTCACGATTAGATTGGAGTTAATGGGTTTTGGGGAAGAAGAAACTTTTTTTTTTTTAAAGATTTATTTTTATTGTTTTTGAGAGAGAGAGAGAGAGAGAGATACAGAGACAGAGAGAAGGGGGAGGACCCAGAGCAGTCTCTATAGTTGCACATCATTGTTTTTTCCACATAGTTTCATTCCACAGGTGGGCGCGGGGCTGTACAGGGCAGGAACTGGGCCGGGGTCTCACCCTGGTGAGAACTGAACTGGGGGCACTCCCTAGTTCAGCATATGGGTCTTCATGGGCCGGGGCCGGGATTCAATCCTCAGTCCTCAGGGCTGCAAAGTGAGCACTTAACCCACTGAGCCATCCCGGCTTCCCCGATACTCACTTTTAATATTTTGTTTCATATCTTTCTTGGCTTTTTATGTAAAATACTCAATGCATACAGATATACATTTTATGAAAATGGAATTATAGATTATATTATAATCGGCTTGTTACTTACAAAATAGGATTACACTATAAATATTATTTGGTAATGTTTTGTTACTTTACATCTTTCCAATAACTCCCTAATACTTTCTGTAGGAAACTGTTCTGAGTTTCAGACATCTGATTTGAAAATGTAGCTTTAGAACATAGACTGTTGGTAAATTGAAGACAGCCTTTAAGAAGAATCATGATGGTGGTACCCTTTTGTTTTAATTGTACAGTTGGCTCTTTTTTTTTTTTTTTTTTTAAAATTTTTTAATTTTATTTTTGACAGAGAGAGAGAGAGAGAGAGAGAGATACAGAGACAGAGAGAGAACTGAACTGGGGGAGCTCCCAGTTCAGCACATGGTTCCACACGGGCCGGGGCCAGGATTCGATCCCCGGTCCCCGGCGCTGCAAAGTGAGCACTTAACCCACTGAGCCATCCCGGCTTCCCCCAGTTGGCTCTTTTATATTGGTTTATGTTTTATTTAAAAAGCTCAACTGTTTTGGATTATGATGTGCTTACAAATCTGAACAGATAGTATGGAAAGGAAAAGCAATAAAGACAAAGAACAGAAAATGTTTCATAAAATGTTTTTGGCAAGCAACAACCTTTTCTAGAAGTCAGTCTTTTATTATAGTTTGCTTGCTTTGTAAATACGGGTTTTTGTGATTGAATCCTGGCCTTGGCCCGTGCAAACCCATATGCTGAACTGTGGCACAACTAGTAACCGCTGGGATGGTGGTGAAGGTTCTTACCGCCCATGTGGGAGGCCCTCAGTTCGGTTACTGCCCTGCATGGCTCCACATCCACCTGTAGAATGAAACTATATCACAACTAATGATATGTATAACTATGGAGACTGCTCTGCCCCCTACCCCCACCTTCTCTCAAACAATAAAATAAATCTTTTAAAAATTTAGTTCTTGTGTTTATCATTTTAGTCACTAAAACATGGTAGGAGGTCCACCAGGATATTTCTTTTATGTATTTAACACAGTTTGCTGTATGGAATTTAATTGTTCTGGAGTTTAGGAGAGTTTACCACCCAATGAAGGAGATTATTTGGAATAGAATATGATTGATTATCTTAGTTTCTAGTTTTCTTCTCACTAGGCTTAGCCTCTCTTCTAATGCTTCTTGCATACTTAGTGATTTTATAAGAATTTTAGAGAAAAATGCAAGTCTGGCTGAATGTTAAGCACAGTACAATAAATAAAACTATCACTTTGCAAAATATTTTGCCTGTGTATCCCCTACAGCCATCACAGATTCCAGTTTAGGATAAAAGCAGATAAACTTAAAGATAATACAATATTCCTTTTTATGACATCTTATTCTAATGAGAACTGTATTTGGTATAGGACAGTTCTTGGAATGCTTGGCATTTAGGTTATTTTAGGTCATCTCTTTGGTAAATTCAATTAAAGCATTTATTGAATGGTTTTAGTGAATTGAACAGTTGCCATGGGGCTATAAATGATATAAAATATGACTCCAATTTATAAGATAGTTGTGTTGGGCTGTTAAGGCATCTGACATATATTTAATGCAAGATAATAGACGATGAAGAGGCCAGATCATTCTGTAAGAAGTAATGCTGGTTTTGGGAGAAGAGCATTTTAGGGAAGTAGGCCTTGAATTATTCATTTAAAGCTGGGTAAGATTTAGGTCCAGAGAGAGAAGGGAGGCAAAGGACATTTGGGCAAGGGAAGAGCAGAGTCAGAGACAGAATCTGGACTGTGCTTGGGGCCTACGTGGGGAGTGGTGGGAAAGTTAGGTTGTAGCCAGACTGTGGGTAGCCTGGATCTCTGTAATGAGCTTGGAAGTTATTTTATGGGCATTTTGGAACCACTATGCCATCTCTAGAGTAATGATTCTTAACTTTTTTCCTCCCTGAGGAAGCATGACACACTTTTACTAGCTGCAGTGTCTCACCAAGGTCATGCTGCCCTGCCCAGTGGGGAAAAGAGGGTATTTTCTGATATGTTTTCCTTACTCCTCTGCGCTTGGTCATGTGGGTTATTTTAATGATGTATCATTCTGGCTTTTTCATTTTGGTCACAAGAAATTTACTACTCTCTAGTCTAGTCTTACTTTCAGAATAATAGAGTTTCCACAAGGACAGTAATAATGTATGAGGCAGTTTAAAGGCAAATTACCGAGTTTCAAAAACGTAGATCTCCAGTTTTTCTCCCTACCAGTTTTTCTTTTATTTAAATTGTTTTTTAGATATGTAAAGAAACGTATGTACTTTATTATATTAGTCTCTTAAGTTTTCATACAGTTTTATTGTTTATATAGTTTAATAATGAAAGAAAAGTTGGGGTCTAATCAAGAACCGATTATGGATGTTAGTGATTTTTGTCAAAGTAAATAGTGGTAATGTTTAGCATAACTCATCAGTCACCTTTACAGGTTCATTTCACCTAAGTTAATTATGAAGTAGATAATTTTTTTTCTAATGGAGACAAATGTATAAGACAGAGACAGGAATCATCTTTTTTTTTAAAATATTTATTTATTTATTGTTTTTGACAGAGAGAGAGAGAGAGAGAGACAGAGAGAGAACTGAACTGGAGTTCAGCACATGGGTCTGCATGGGCCAGAGCTGGGATTCGATCCTCGGTCCCTGGCGCTACAAAGTGAGCGCTTAACCCACTGAGCCATCCCGGCTTCCCCAGGAATCATCTTGAGTGTAGATTGAAATTTTAGTTAACTACTGTTGGCTTTTTGCTATTTGATCAGAGTTTATTCTTGTTCTTTAAAGTCTGTCTCTAATCAAATAAGATTTAAGTTTTTTGAAATAAAAGAGGACCATGACTATATTAACAAGAAACATTAACTTAAGGAACATAACTGATTTTTTGAAAATAAAAGTACATTTCATGACCTGATTTCAAGGTTGCCTGTTTTGTTTTTTTTCTCATACTGTTACAGAAAGAAGTCCACAGTGGGAGGAGATTGAAACTTATAAATCACCTCTCTTCTTATCCTTTGCTGCCAGGCCTTCTTATCCAGGCCTGTCTGCCAGCCACCTCTGTGGTGCACTGTTGATTTCATTTTTCTTCTAGTATTTACTTTTGATCCTAGACCAAGTATCTACAATGGAATTCTTCAAATGTATCCTAAATTTTGTGCCAATTAAACTCAATGATTGTTCTGTTTGAAAACAGTCTTTCTTAGACTACATTCGTGCCTCTAAAACCTACATGTAGGGGAAGCCGGGATGGCTCAGTGGGTTAAGCGCTCACTTTGCAGCGCTGGGGACCGAGGATCGAATCCCGGCCCTGGCCCGTGCGGATGCATGTGCTGAACTGGGGAATTCCCCCAGTTCAGTTCTCTCTCTGTCTCTGTATCTCTCTCTCTCTCTTTCTCTGTCAAAAAAAAAACAATAAATAAAAGAGGAAAAATTAAAAAAAAATAAAACCTACATGTGTGGGAAGGGAAATGTGTAGGATTTCTATTGTTGTTATTATTATTTTTTAAAGATTTATTTTACTATTTTTGACAGACAGAAACAGAGAGAAGGGGGAGGGTCCAGAGCTGTCTCCATAGTTGTACATCATCATTTTTGACATAGTTTCATTACACACAGGTGGGTGGGGGTGGGGGACGGTGTGCAGGGCAGGAACTGTCCCAGGGGTCTCCTGCATGAGAAGCATACCCCCATGAGCTGGGGTCCGAACCAGGGGCCTCCCACATGGGAAGCTCGCCACAGCAAGAACTGAACTGGGGCCACACCCTAGTTCATCGTGTGGATCCACGTGGGCTGGGGCTGGAATTCGATCCTCAGACCCCAGGGCAGCAAGCTGAGCACTTAAACCACTGAGCCATCCTAGCATCCTTAGGTTTTCTATTTATTAACAACAAACTTATCTTTCTGTATCTGTTTCTTTTCAGTTTTAAAAGACCACGTTCATTGTGACATTGAGAGTCATACTTTAAACATAATTTAAATAAATTTAGTTTTTAACCAGAAACTATTTTGCTCCTCAGGGGACATTTGCTAATGTTTGGAGACATTTTTAGTTGTCACAGTTCAGGAGATGTGCTACTGGCATCTAGTGAGAGAGGTTAGAGATGCTTCTAAACATCTTACAATGCACGGGACAGACCCCCCCACAACAAAGAATTATGTAGCTCAAAATGTCAATAGTATCAACTTTGGTCTATATCGGGGGTGGCGAACCTATGGCACACGTGCCCAAAGTGGCACGCGGAGCAATTATTTCGGCATGTGGAGCTGTGAATACCATTTAAAAAATTATTGTTTATGCTCTTATAGACATAAAAATAATCGATACCTCTATCTCACTCGATGGGTTGGCACACGTGTTGAGCGAGTATACTCTTATTTCATAAACTTTGGCACTTAGTCGCCGAAAGGTTTGCCACCCCTGGTCTATATAATTAGTGATTATTTTGTAATGCCATTTTTATGTTTAATGTGCAGACTCACTGTGGTAAAGTAGAAATAATTTTTGATTTTTGTTTGATAATTGATTTCACCTAAATTCATGCATGTTTATATATGGAGCATAAATTCCAACTTTAAATTCACTAAGCCAGGGGAAGCCGGGATGGCTCAGTGGGTTAGGCGCTCACTTTGCAGCACCAGGGACAGAGGATCGAATCCCGGCCCCGGCCCGTGCGGAACCATATGCTGAACTGGGAGCTCCCCTAGTTCAGTTCTCTCTCTGTCTCTGTATCTCTCTCTCTCCTCTGTCAAAATAAAAAAAATATATATATAAATAAATAAATAAATAAATTCCCTAAGCCAAACAAGGAATTATAGGTCGCTGAAGGAAAGCTGAGGAAGTGAAGTTTAAAATGAGGCCATGTAAAGACTGAATATAGTACCGGTACTCTAAATATTTGTTGGATTATCTTGTGAATAATAGCTAGATTTCATTTTTTAAATATCAAATGTAAACATTAAAAATACCCTGTAATTTTAAAAATCATGTTTTGTTATTTTTTAAATTAAAAATTTCAAACTGAGAAAAGTAGAGAATATTATATTGTACCCCACATGTATACCACTTATATTTAACAAATGCTAACAAATACTGAAGTCCTTTTGGAACTCTTCCTCATCCCAATCCTTAGATATTTCTACATTAAAAAAAAAGACTTATTTTATTGTTTGAGAGAAGATGAGAGAGAGAGAGAAGGGGTGGGGCCTAGAGCAGTCTCCATAGTTGTACATCACTAGTTGTGACATGGTTTCATTCCACACATGTGGATGTGGGGCCACATGGGGTAGGAACTCATTGGGGGGCCTCCTGCATGGGATGTGAGAACCTTTGCCAACATCTCAGTGGTTACAGTTGTGCCGAAGCTCAGCATGTGTTTTTGCATGGGCCGGGGCCGGGATTCGATCCTCGGTCCCCGGTGCTACAAAGTGAGCGCTCAACCCACTGAGCCATCCCAGCTTCCCCTCCCTTCACCTTTCACTGCAGTATATAGGCAGCTGCAGAATAGCGAGGAGAGGTGTGCATAGCCAGGTTGTCATTGGAGCTGGAGAGGCCAGGCAGGAGGGTATGTCTATGCTGGAGAGAGGCTGGAGGGACAAGTGAGTACCTTGGGACTGGTTGGTAAAAGGCAGGGAAGAGCAGGAGAGATTAAAGTGGGAGCGGGAAAGAAAAGCAGTCTCCATGCTTGGCAGAGCTTGGGACAAGAGGTCAGCACGAGTGACCCTCTGAAGCAGTGTTGTGATTGTCAGGTCAAAGGATATTAGGTCTTCTCTGTCCAGGTTTTCCACTTCCTTCTCTCATTAATGACAGTGACTGCGGCTCACCAGTTCTTCACAGGACTTGTATATTATAGGTTCCTTCTTTATTTAAAAAATTGGTGTCTGTTGCCTATGGGATGAAGCCTTCACTTACTGTGGCATTTGAGGTCATTCATAGCTGCTCCTCCTTGGACACAACTGGAGTCAGTCCTTTACTCTCTTCTTCGTGATTTCGCTTCAGCTCTTCTTTCTGAAAAGCTCACATATGCTCTCCCTGTCATCTGTGTGGTGAACTTTTGTTCACCTTTCCAGGCCAGCTTATGCCTTTTGGCAGGTGGAATTTCATTCTTGTAATTGTTCATTTGTGCTTTGCCTCTCTTGCTAGAATCTTAGTTTCTTAAAAGCATTGATGGCTGCTCCATCTTTGAATTCAGTGCTGCTAGCATAGGGCCTGGCCTCAGGAAATGTTTGGTGAATTGAATTAATAGGCAGTTCAAACTTGTGTTTTATAGTAGCCAATTTTTTTATATTGGGAAAATCCTACATAATACACAGATTTTGATTATTTTGCAATCACAATTGCAAATTCTAAGACTGAAATTGGAAGGTTTGGATTTGAAACATTTCCGTACCTTCTGGTTAAAAAAAGACTTTATGGTTTTTTGCACTGTGTAATATTCGAAGTCACGTTTCACTTATAAATTTGTCTTATTTATGAATTGGATGTATTGTTGGTATGATCCTGACTTATGGTTGACATTTTGCTTGGATCTTACTAAAGACTTTATAAAATATAAAGGATAAATATAGATTTTGTAGAATCGATGCTGCTCTGCTGTGACCTTGACAAAAGTAATTATTCAGATAGATAAAGGAATGGGGCTAGAATTTATAATTAATAAGTTTTTAAAACCTGCTCTTATTTGTTCTTTCTTCCCGTCTTTAGGATTTCTGTCCCTGAGTCATGGAAGACAGAAGAGCGGAGAAGTCATGTGAACAAGCGTGTGAATCACTCAAGAAGCAGGACTATGAAATGGCCCTCAAGCACTGCACAGAGGCCCTTCTTTCTCTTGGCCAGTATTCCATGGCCGACTTCTCAGGGCCGTGTCCACTGGAGATAGAAAGCATCAAAATTGAGAGTCTTCTTTACAGAATTGCCTCATTTTTGCAACTGGTGAGTAACCAGTGTTGGTGAGCTAATGCTGAACCATGTAAAAAGGACTTTCATTGAGCAGGGACTATTGCTGCTCATTTCCTCTGCAGATCACCTAATTCTGGGCTGATGAGATGAGTGAAGTGGCTAGTGGTTGATTGCTGAATATCTTTGATGTCTGAGCAATTAATTGGAGGAAGGAAGTTGCCTTCAACTGAGATGAGAAAGCTGTAGATGGGAGTGGGTTCTGTGGGGGAAGAGTTTATTTTGGACATACTGAGTTTGAGAGGTCATTTAGATATCAAGCTGGAGATGGTGAGTTAGCAGTCAGATATTCAGGTATGGAGTTTGGGAGAGAAGTCTGGGCTAAAGATAGTAATTTAAGAGTCTTGGCCTATAGATCAGGGGTCTCCAATCCCTGGGTCATAAACCTGTACTGGACCATGGCCTGTTAGGAATTGGGCCACACAACAGGAGGTGAGTGGTGGGCCAGTATGTGAGCAAAGCTTCATCTGTATTTATTTATTTATTTTTAAAGATTTATTTTTATGGCTTTTGAGAGAGAGAGAGAGAGAGAGATAGATAGATAGATAGAGAGAGATACAGAGGCAGAGACAGAGAGAAGGGGGTGGGCCCAGAACAGTCTCCATAGTTGTACATCATTCATTTTTCCACGTAGTTTCATTCCACAGGTGGGTGCGGGGCTGCACAGGGCAGGAACTGGGCCGGGGTGTCACCCGGATGAGAACTGAACTGGGGGCACTCCCCAGTTCAGCATACGGGTCTGCATGGGCCGGGGCCGGGATTTGATCCTCGATCCACGGGGCTGCAAAGTGAGTGCTTAACCCACTGAGCCATCCTGGCTTCCCTTCATCTGTATTTATAGCTGCTCCCCACTGCTCTTACTACTGCCTGAGCTCCAATTCTTGTCAGATCAGTGGTGGTGTTAGATTCTCATAGGAGCTTGGACTCTTTTGTGAACTTCACATTTGAGGGACCTAGGTAGGTTATGAGAATCTACTGTGTAATGATCTGAGGTGGAACTGAAGTGGTGACGCTAGTGCTGGGAAGTGGCTGTAAATACAGATTAGCATTAGCAGAGAGGTTTGATGGCACAGAGACCATAATAAATCACTTGCTTGCAGACTCATATCAAAACCCAAACACAGGGGAAGCCGGGATGGCTCAGTGGGTTAAGCGCTCACTTTGCAGCGCCAGGGACCCAGGATTGAATCCCGGCCCCGGCCCGTGCGGACCCATGTGCTGAACTGGGGAGTGTCTCCAGTTCAGTTCTCTCTCTGTCTCTGTCTCTGTATCTCTCTCTCTCTTTCTCTCTCTGTCAAAAACAATAAAAAAAAAAACCAAAAAAAAAACGAAACCTCTCTCTCTCTTAAAAAAAACAAAAACAAAAAACAAAAAAACCCCCAAACACAGGGCTCTCACTATTTCTGTATTATGATGAATTGTATAATTATTATATGTTAAATGGAATAATAACAATGCAGTGCACAATAAATGAAATGTACTTCAATCATCTTAAAACACCCCCATTCCCCCTCCTCAGAAAAATTCTGTTCCACAAAACCAGACCCTGCTGCCCAAATGGTTGGAGACCCCTGCTGTAGACATGTATAAAGTCTTCAAAGATTTATTTTTATTGGATTTTTTTTCTTTTTTTTTGAGAGACAGAGACAGAGTCTAGAGAAGAAGGAGGGCCCAGAGCAGTCTCCATAGTTGAACATCATCAGTTTTCTACATAGTTTTATTCCGCAGGTGGGCGTGGGGCTGTGCAGGGCAGGAACCCGGCCGGGGTCTTCCCTCATAGGTCCTGGCAAGAACTGAAATGGGGGTACACCCCAGTTCAGCATATGGGTTCACACAGGCCGGGGCCTAGATTCAATCCTCAGTTCCTGGGGCTGCAAAGCTGGCACTCAACCCACAGCCATTCCAGCATCCCCAAGAGAACAAGTTTTTTAGGTGTGAGAAGTAACAGTATGTTTGTTTATAGTACTGACCCAAGAAATAGAAAGCAAACAATTAATGATGTAGGCTAGAGAGCAGATATGCATGAGTGGTAGGAAGGCTTTTGACAGGAACATGGATGGTTCGTCTGGGATCAGGTGAAGGCAGAGAGTATGCTATGAAGTAGATAGATGAGTTAGTGACAGTCTGTGGAAATTCTCTTCTCATAGCTGTGGTTTTCTCAGTAATGTCATTAGCTGAGAATGAGAAAGGGGACTCAGGAGGTTCTGGTGACTGGAGGTTAGAGAAGGTGAGAAGTAGGAATGTGAGTAAATGGTCTAGGGCGAGAGGTATATTGTGTTTATTTGTAGAGTATGGTGTAATCCTCAACACATGAATTAGCTTTGCTTTATGAATATTAAATTTGCAATGTTAATGATTAAACTTTGAAACAAAGTCGAGCTTTTTGATTAAAATCTGTTTTAAATAGCGTTTGAACTACTTAATTTTCTCTTGTATCTTTTATTTTGCAGAAAAACTATGGGCAAGCTGATGAAGATTGTAGGCATGGTATGTTTAAAAATGGGACTCTTTTTCTGATTTGTAGATTTTGAATTATTTACATACTTTTTAAGATGTCATCTTTTTTCATATGCTAATTTTAAAAATGGTTGTGATATTTAAAAAAACCCCACCTTTCTGTGATGAATAGTAACTGATGTGGTTGATGACTTTCCTGCTGTGGTGGGTGTACATGTGAACATTGTTTCTAGTTATAAGTGTTGATGTTTCTTTCACTTCCTGGGAACATTGATAGTGTCCTTTCAAAGTTTGTGTATTTTCTGTCAATAAGAGTGAAATTTTAAGAACTATAACACATATTGATTAAAATATTAAGTGTGGATAAATTGAAAGGCTGGACCTATCTTTCCTAAAATGCTTTACCCCTTCATTAGAAGATTTCCCTCAGAAGAGAGTGGCTAGAAAACTCTTTAGTGCTTTTTCCTGTTTTCTTTTGGGTAGAAAATTGATTAAAAAGATCTTGCTGTTTGGGTACTCCTGGAATAGGAATCTTTCTATGTGTTTACTCTGAATTCACGGAATAAATTTAGGAGTTAAGAGGGAGAAGGGGTCAGTGTACATTCTCTCACACTCTTGGTGGGATTTTTTTGCAGTTTAGTGATTTGAATAATGTAACATTTCATGTGGTGTGGTGGGGGTGGTGCTGAGGTATCTTAACAGTTAAATTTTCTTTTTCTATTTACAAGTGTCAAAGCCTTTAAAGTACATATTAATTGTTTTGGTTATAAACCTTGCAAAACTATTTTACATACTCCTGTGGCATATTGGACATAATTTAACCATTCATTAAAGATTCAGTGGCCTCTTTGTGAGCCTTCCTACAATATTGTGCTTTGGGAGTTAATTGGAATTTGAGAGAAATCTAGTACAATCTTCCTTTAACAAAATTCTTATTACCGGTATCTATGGACAATTAAGAGTTACCAAGAAGCCAAATAACACTGAGGAATATGAATCATTTCTCCTTCCCCCTTCTGAAGAAATCATTGTTATCAGTTTGTTGTATCTTCTGTACTTTTCTCTATAAATACAAATATTTATAATACATAGATAGGATTTTTCCTTTAAGAATTAAAAACAATTTATATGATCATCACAAAGCAACTTGCTTTCTTACATAACCATAGATCATGGAATCTTTCTAAGTTAATACACCTGCTCAAAGTTCTGCTTACTATTCTATAATGTGTCAGTGTGTCATAATTTATTGAAAAATTTTCATATTGATGGATATTGAGGTGGTTCTTGGTTTCTAGTTTGTTTTATCCTATAACACACACATATATTCTTTCTTACTGTTGCCTTTGTTTCTGTAGAATAGCCTTTAAAGTTGCAGGTCTGGGTAAAGGAGTTTTAAAAGTTGAATATCTGGATTATATAATTTTATAGTATATAATTTTAGCAGACACTATCAGATTAGTTTCAATATGCATATCAGCAATATATGAGAATGACTTTCTCCTATAATCTCACTAACGCTGTCAGTCCTGACATTCTTCTAATTTGGTATGTGAGAAATGACCCCTCTTTTCTTAATTTTTATTTTCTTGAGTTCTGGTAAGTTTGATATAGTCTTCTCATTTTGGAGACATGAAAAGTCCTGAAGCTTAAATGATTTGTGAAAAGTCATAGAGTAACTGCAGTTGTTACTCTTCTGAAGGAGCATATGAAAATTGCATTTTTCTAATTGTTTTATTTAGCATTTTAAAGGTAGATAATATTTTACAGTTACTGAATTGTCAAAATAAGTTTAACATTGAAACTTTTGGCTATGATGGGTATGCTTATTATTACATGGATTGTGATGATAGTAACATGAGTATATATATATATATATATATATATGTCCAAACTCACCAAATTGTATACATTTAACTATATGCAGGTCTTTTTTTTTTTTTTGTATATGAATTATACCTCTGTAGTGTTGGGGGAAAAGCTTAACCAGTGTCTAAGGTAAAGTGGTAATGAAATGAATACATTCTTGTGGTGTGGGTAGAGTAGGAAACAATGCAGCTTGATAATATGTTTACACCCTTTGACCCAGTAATCTTATTCCTGCGATACTGTCCCAAGTAAATAATCCAGAAGAAAAAGTTTTATCAGATAGGTGTTCACAGCAGTGCATACTGTATGTAAAGTGAAAAATCAGATAGCTTCCAGTAAGGGAGGAGTTCATTAATTGAATTCTATCCATTCCTTGTTACTGTTTAAATAAGTAAGAACATGGAAAATGTTTATTTAAATGCAAAAGCAGAGTATATAAAGTTGTTCATTTGAAACAGACATTTGGGAAGTTTATATGTATATATTGCTAATTGTAGAGTTCTGCTATTGCATTTAATTTTTTTCTTTTCAGCTTTTGGAAACATTAGTTTTTATATGTAAGGTAAAATACCATGGTTAGGCAGTCAGAAATAAAAAAACAGGATGAAAATTCGACCTCTGTTAATTATTATACTGCTTTGTAATGCCAGATAGCTGTGGAATAGCTTCTGTCTTAATGGGCTCAGACCTTATGTTTGCATTTTATGTCCCATATTGTCTTGGTGTCTTGCTCCTTTACTATCAGGCTATCAGTTCGCATTCCTTGCAACTCTCAACATGCCTCATTGCAACTACCCTCCCCTTCTGACCTGATTTCACTTTCTCAGGCAGGGTTGGGAAATCAGGCAATTTTTGTCATAGAATTATAAAATATTTAAAAAAAATGTTTATTATGAAAAATTTAAAACATACAGGAAATAGTTTAATAATTGATAGTCTCAAAACTTAAATTGTAACATTTTACCTTATTTTCTTCATTAATTTTTTTCTGAAATATTTAAAAGTAATTGCAGACATGATATTTACCCATAGGTACTTTAGTAGGCATCTCTAAAGAATAAGGCCATATCTGCATAACCACAATAATTAACCTAATGATGAAATGGATGGTAATTTCCTAATATTATCTGAAACCCAGTTCATAATCAGATTTACCTGGTTGTCCCCACAATATTGTTTTATGGCTGATTTGTTCAAAACAAAAAATAATCACAGAGTCATAAAGTTTTAAAGTTGGAATTCTATTTCAGTATGAGTAAATAGGCTCTGAGTTGAGGACTCAAAGTCATCTTGAAAACAAACTACATGGGCTGTAAGTTCATGGAGTTAGGTTAGTTCCCAGTTTGATGTTGTGTTCTGGATAATGAAGGCTGCCAAACTGTTGACCACTGGATTGTGAGGTGACAGTCAAGTCTGTATCCATTATCTGAATATAAGTTGTATTTGGCAAACAGAACAACTTTCATGAAATAGTTATTCTTTGTCTGCTTTTCAAATGTTCATTATACGGGAAACATATCTTTTATACTAATAAAATGGAATAAGGTAAAAGGAGAAAGTGAAATCAAAAGAAAATTTTAGGGGCAACAGGAATGGCTCAGTGTTTAGCGCTCACTTTGCAGCCCTGGGGACCGATGATTGAATCCTGACCCTGGCCTGTGCTGACCCATATGCTGAACTGGGGTGTGCTTCCCATGCAGGAGGCCTCCAGTTCGGTTCTTGGCCCCTGGCTCGAGGGGCCATGCCTCCCATGCGGGAGGCTCCCAGTCCAGTTCCTGCCCTGCACGGCCCCCACCCACCTTTGTGGAACAAAACCGTGTTGAAAATTGATGACACACAACTATGGAGACTACTCTGGACCCTCCCCATTCTCTGTCTCTGTCTCTCGCTGTCTATCAAAAAACAATAAAATCTTAAAAAAAAAAAAAAAGAGAAAGTTTTACTATCTAAAAGAGTATTATTGTTCTACATGTGGTATATAGGACAAATTCAATCATAAATATCAGTGAATATTTTTCATAAGGCTGCAAGATTTTAAACCTTAGCATATAATTATATCTAATCAGTGAATAATTTCACTTTATTAATGAATAGAGGATTTAGTTTTTATGGTAATTAAGTTTTCTTCTGAAAAATTTGGGAAAATAACCTTGATTAGTCTAAGCTTGTCAATAAAAGATTTTAGAAATAACTTAATATGAATAATACTCGACTGTACTTTAAGCTTGTTTTAAATTACCTTTTATTGGAGATAATTCTTTACAAGCAAGGAATTACCGTACATTTTAATTGTGGAACCTCTCCTCTGGTAGCCTGAGGTTATGAAACATTAACAGGCTGTTTTTGTTAGAACAGTTGAATGAGTGTGCCTTTACTATTACTCAGTTTCTGGTCCAAACCATTCCAAGTAAGACATATTTCAAGTGTTAGAAAATATTACAGAAGCTTAAGATTGATTAAGGATAGAGACTTGAATGCAGCAACACAGCTAAGCTGTTCAGATTTCCTCCCTGTGGATATGAAGGAGCAATTCAGTTTGGGAATAGTTGTGTGCTCACAGTACAATTTGCTGATAGTTGGTGGGAAGAGAATTTATTTGCAGGGAATTGTAGCTCTTTTATAATCGCTCAAGATTAGATTATACATTTAATGTTCTCTCTTTTGGCAAGTTCAGTTATTATAACTGAGGCAAGTTCAGTAATACACTAGGCAATCCTTTGTTTTTTTTAAGCTTTTTCAGGATGTTAAAGATAATAAGGGACCAGATTGGCAGCATTACAACTTAATTTTGTTTTATGATACAGTAGCAGGAAAGGTTTCTTTTATCTATAATTGTTGCCTGTTTCTTTGCCATAGTTCTTCATGTGGGATCCTCCAAGACATAGCTGAATTGCATTTAAAGGTAACAGTTGGAAGAAATTATATCAGTACTGCTTTGTGTCTAAAAGAGAAAAGGGAAACATAATTTTGACAAATATTGAGACATTCAAACATCAGTATAATGGAAGAACTTTTATAAAACAATATTCAACAAATACTTTGTATAAAACCAAAGATCTATGAAAGGTGTTTGTAAAATATGTGATTTAATATTCTTTAAACATGACATAATCACCTGAGATTGAAATATTCTTAGATTTTTTTTTCCCCCAAAAACATTCCTTAGCTCTTAACAACTATAGTGCCTTACTATGCCAACTACTGAAAAGGAACTAAATGCCTTTATAGTTCTCAATATTGCTTTATAATTTTTAGAAGGGGAAGTTAAATCTTTACCACACCTTATTAGGAACTCCTGTCTCCTCCATTTTTTTCAATACAAGGGAGAAAACAGGCTTAGCAAATGTAAGTAGTCCAGATCTCAGGACTGTTGCTTTGCAGGGTGTCCAACCTTTTGGCTTCTGTGGGCCACATTGGAAGAATTGTTGTGGGCCATACATAAAATACACTTAACACTTATGATAGCTGATAAGCTAAAAAATAATAAATTGCAAAAAACACAAAAATACTCAATGTTTTAAGAAAGTTTATGAGTTTGTGCTGGGCATCGTTCAAAGCTGTCCTGGGCCATATGTGGCCCGTGGGTTGGACAAGCTTGCTTCAAAGCATTTTATTTGCATTACATCATTTGATCCTTACAACAGATTTATACATTTTTCTGTTTTACAGATGACCTCAATGAGGGCCAGAGAGATAAAATGACTTGCAAAAGGACATATTTTAATAATTTTAGGAATAGTACGTCTGAGGGTGATGTAGGCTTTCTGTGGAATTTTATAAGATGCTCAAGACATTTTTAACGATACTCTGTTGGAGTTGTTCAGTTTTTGAGATTATACAGTGATAGTTAAGTGAATGAGTTATCTGTAACTTGGATGGAATGAGAGACAACAGTTGGCCCAAACTAAAAGTAATTGAATAAAACTTTAAAATAGAAAGAATGTAACTTTCAGTTTAGTAATCTGATTCAATAATGGATGGGTATATATATATATATATATATATATAAGTTTATTGCAGTGTTACTTTTAATAGTTAAAAATTGGAATTGTTTTGGAACAAGGGAATAGTTAAATTGATGTATCTACTTGGTGGAACATTGTATAGGCAATAATATGATAAATATAAGCAGTCTAATATGGAATTATTGAATGTGCCAGTGGCAAACAAAGCAGAATACTAACATTTATGTCAGTTATAGTCATGTAAAAATTATGTAAATATTGATAAAAATTGAACATGAATAAATGAAAAGTTTAGTTTAGCGTTGAGCTTATGGTACACTTTTACGTAGAATTTTATTAATGTTGTTATAATCTTATTTGTGTAGTAAAAACATTGAACCATATAATAAAAGGATATGTTCGGTACAACCAAAATAAAAATATAATGAACAGACCCAATGGACTTTAAAGATTTATTTTTATTGTTTTTGATAGAGAGAGAGAGAGAGAGACAGAGAGAGAGAGATACAGAGACAGAGACAGAGAGAAGGAGGAGGGCCCAGAACAGTTTCCATAGTTGTACATCATCGGTTTTTCCACATAGTTTCATTCCACAGGTGGGCGCAGGGCTGCACAGGGCAGGAACTGGGCTGGGTCTCACCCGGGTGAGAACTGAACTGGAGGCACTCCCAGTTCAGCATATGGGTCCACATGGGCTGGGGCCAGGATTCGATCCTTGGTCCCTGGGGCTGCAAAGTGAGCACTTAACCCACTGAGCCATCCCGGTTTTCCCCCCAATGGACTTTAAATATGCAGTATATTATACTGATGGTTAAAAGAAACGTTCCTTGGAAATAATTAGAAAAATAAAAATTTCAAAATATTTTTTTTCAGGAATTATTTTCTTGCAAAGGAAGATAAAGTGTGTACAAACTAAAAATAGAATCTTTGACTTAGCAGTAAAGAGATACTGATTGTTGTATGAGTTGAACCATTAGCAATTGCTATGAGAAATCTCAAATGATATGGCATAAAAATGAGTATATTCTGTTAGAAATATGTTCTCCTTGTGATTATGTAAAACTTATAAACAACTTGCAAACAATTTGGGTAGCATTTTCAATGGCCATTTGACCATTGGGTTCTAGTTAATCTTTTAGGTTTTGATAAAGGCGAACTCTTTTTCTTTTTTTGAAGGCTAATTCTTTTTTTTTTTTTTTTTTTAATATTTATTTATTTATTTTTATTGTTTTTTGTCAGAGAGAGAGAGAGATACAGAGAGACAGAGAGAGAACTGAACTGGGGGAGCTCCCAGCTCAGCACATGGTTCCGCACGGGCCGGGGTCGGGACTTGATCCCTGGTCCCCGGTGCTGCAAAGTGAGCGCTCAACCCACTGAGCCATCCGGGCAATTCTTAATTGCTTAGGAATACAAATGTTGAGATTTGCATATTTTATTCTTATGCATTTTAATGGCACTGGCTCTCTTGTGTCACTGTCAAAAAACGTGAGAACTTCATCAGATATATTTGCAGTTTCAAAGCCCTCATGAACCCAGAAATCATAGGTTTGAGAGCTTTAAGATGAATTCTCCCTGTGACTTTGGTGTGATTGTACTGGTTCTAGACCGTAGTTGGTTAGATATGTGAATTGTCCCATGTTTTTTCTTGTCTTTATGCCTGTCTTGGACAGAGTTGAAACACCACTGCTCTCCTCTAGTACTTGAGGATTTTCTTTTAGCATAGAAGAAGCCATCCATGCTGGTGATAGTGTGCTAATGTTAAAATCAAGAAAAATGTTCATCAAATGTCATGTGATTAATGATGGCTGTTCTTTTATGATAGTGCTGGGAGAAGGACTGGCCAAGGGAGATGCTGCCTTTCAGGCAGTGCTATGCTGTATGCAGCTGAAAGGAAAGCTCCAGCCTGTATCCAGCATTCTTGCCAAGTCACTGACAGGGGAATCCTTGGTATGTTGATGAGCTCTCATTTTGAATGTCTGAAAACAGATTCATTCATTTGACTCCTTAGGAACATAGTGGGAAAAAATAGTGCGCAGTTTTCGTTTTACTTCCTCCTATCAGAAATGAAAGTTCGTGAGTATCTTGACATAACTCATCTCTCTTCAACAAACTGATGCTTAATCTTTGTATTCTTATAGTGTGTGACAGTATATATGTAAGAATTGCAGGTACTTTTTAAAACTTTGAAAGGATAGAATAACTAAATAATTTTCTTTAAAGATGTAACTTAATAGAACCTGGATATATTTTGGGGTTTTTAAATGCTCCTGTGGATATATGATCTTATAGGGTACCTAAATTCAGCCATTTATTTTAGAAAATGTTCAAATTTATCTAAACTAAGTGCTAATTACTTTTGTTTCTGAAGATGGTGTATGTGGAAGTTGATATTCATGACTAAGCTGATGGAGCTATTTCTGTTTTCAGACTTTGGAATAATTTTCTTTGATGTAGCATTTAATTTTTTAGAGTTTTTTGTTGTCATTGAGATAATTAAAAGACTACCTTTTTGACTTTAAAGTTGACAGTCTATACAAATTAGAAGAAAAGCAATGGCCTAACTTTTTAAATTCGTTGGTAACATAAATTTTGCTGGTACTTTTTAGAGAACATAATGAAAAATAGTGAAAGCAAGAAAGCATATGTATACTTTGCTATACAGCATGAATTCCCTATATTTTATTTAGTTTTTTGAATTGATATAAATTGTGAAAATCTGGAGCAAAATTGTGTTTTCAATGGGAACTTATTTGTTAAAAAAAAATAAAGAAATTAGGAAAGTACTTGGCATACTTGTTGAGTATATTATAATGACCCATCCCAGAGGGTAATTGAATTATTTTCTAACGAATTATTGAGCAGTGATTGATTGTTTAATTGGATTAACAATTTTTTGATTTTACCAAATGGACAAATGAATATAAAAGCTAAAATGTATTATTAATATAGCAAAATTATATAACTCTTTAGTTCTAAGTAATATAATTATAATATAACTATAATATATCTAAGTAATATAATGATAATATATCTTCTTTATTATTAATTCTGTCTTTAAGGAACTTTTCTATGTAAGTTAAGCATATCACATAGTTTTACCTGTTGGATTTTTAAATTAGGAAGAAGTACTTTGCTTTTATATATCAAGTGAAATTTGAATTTCAAGGGGATGCCTGGATAACTCAGCGGTTGAGTGCTTGCCTCCCAATTATAAAAGGTCTGGGGTTTGATACCTGGCTCTGGCCTGTAGAAACCCATATGCTGAACTGTGGTGCAACTGGTAACCACCAAGAGGGCTCAGTTTTGAAGGTTCTTGCCACCCATGCAGAAGGCCCCAGTTAGATTTCTGCCCTTTAGGGCCCTACACCCACCTGTGTGGAATGGAACCGTGTCACAACTAATGATGTACAACTGTGGAGAATGCTCTGGACCCCCTCTCCCCTCAAACAATAAAATAAATCATTTAAAAATTATTTTGAATTTCAAAAGAGTATTTTGCACGTTTTCCTGTAATAGCTTCATTAATGAGCCATTTTTAAAGTGGTATCATCATTTTATGTAAATCTGAATCCTGGGTTACTGAGTTCACCATTTTGCAAATTCAGCCCATTTGTTTTAGGGAAAAAACGTTTAGGTTTATTTTTCTTATCCTGGCTTACTCTTCATTGATACCTACCATGACTATTTTATTAATTTTAAACTCTTACGCAAGGTGAATTCAGTGATTTAGAGCACACTGTATATTTTGTCCTGTTTAACCTTTATAACTTTTCCTTATTGATGGTTATCTTTATTATCACCATTTATGGTAGTACGGATGGGAGATGAGGGTAGCATTGTTGTCTTTACAGATAAACCTTAGAAACAGCTGGGGAATTATGTCCCCACAGTAAAGAACTAATATACTAATTGGTTTTTTTCTCTTTTTCATTTACCCTTTCAGAATGGGATGGTAACAAAAGATTTGACAAGACTAAAGACACTTCTCACAGAAACAGAGGTAAGACTATTTCAGTGGGTCTTGTTGGAAAGAGTTTAGCTCAGTCTGGCTAGTAAGTATTCTGTATTCCAGTTTGGAAATTATTGTTCATTGGCCGAGAAAGCAGGGCTGTAAAGGCGGGGTGGTGGCTGGAAGCTTCCGACCTTCTATGTAAAGTGATTGATTGGCTTATTCAAAAATTGGCACCTACTATGTGCTAGGTATTAATACTATGCTTGGTCCTAGGGATATATTAATAGCACTGACCAAGAACACCCATGGTCCTTATCCTCTGGGAGGTTAAAGTCTCCAGGCAGAGATAGACACCAAATCAATAAATTAAACAGCAGTAGGTGTAATTCACATTGCAGTAAGTGGTATGAGAAAAAAAAGAATAAGCTTTATGCAATGGAAAAGATAACTGAGATTGGGGTGGTCAGGGGATGAGATAGTTAAGCAAAGGTGAGGGTTGAGAAGGAGTTGGTGTCATGGAGAGAGAGATGGAGGGCACTTCAGACAAGTGAAGAGGATGAGCAAAGAGACCCCGATGTTTGTCCTCTTGTAGATTACTTTCCCATTTAAAATCTAATATGTCACAGTTCATACCAACAATTCAGTAAGCAAAGAAGACAGACATCATAAATTACATAGCTGGATAAAGATACTCTTTGTTTTTCTGCAGTTATAGTTTTTATTTTTAAGTCATTTTCTTTGTCTTCTGTTATTGTGAATTAACCAAGAATCAGTAAACTCTAATTCATTTCAAAGGCATTTTCTTTCTTGTATATATGTAGCCTTTTTAATTCTAAGGAGGAAAAACACAATTTTATAAAGGTCTTAGACTTTTAAAATGAGAATGTAAAATAAGATGATCTTTCATTTAAGATTTTTGGTTTCGTTCTTAAAGTCTTTTTATTGCCTTAATTGAACTTCCAGCTCATTATCTGATAATTGTACACACATATGTATAAACTTTTATTTTTAATATTCATAATCTTTACATGTAAGGCCATAAATATCACTTGACTCTTATTTTATCACTGTACTTTTGGAAGAAGTGATTTAGTTTTGTTTGTAATTTATTTTCTGTGTAACTAAAGTAGTAGTCTTCTGATCTGTGAACTGATACTATTTAAAAGAAAAAAATCCATTTAGGAAAAGCTAGCAAACAATGTTATCCTTATTTATTGCACTTGACACATTTAAAAATAGCAACAATTTGTTTTTTTTAAAGTTGAGCTGAGCTGGTATTTAATTTGTAAACGCTAGTGGGTGAGGATGAAGATCTGGAATTAAAGGCTAGCTAATGAGAACAAACACAGTATATATTCTTTAGTAACATTTAAAATATCCAATCAGTAGATGTGATTGTGAATTTGCAGGAATTCTAGCTGTGTTCCCTGAAGGCATCAGTAAAGATTGACGATCATAAACTAATTGATATTGCCACTCTGTCTTGGGATCTGAGCATATAAAAAGGATGTTTACAAATAAAAAAAACCAAACATGGTATCTTGGAATCTAAAAGCCACAGTGGCCAAGTACTCATCCCAGGCCGAGCTCCTCATTTTTATGAGCTGTTCTGATGAATATGTGCTGTTCACAAGACCCCCCAGGCTGAGCGCTGCCTTGTCCGTGTGGGACATGCTCCGCGCATTGCAGGTCACAGGTGCTGACTTGTGAAGCACACCTCGGATTTGCCCCTTCTAATAATTATAACCACTTTGGCCTTCATCTTAAGTCCAACACATTTTGTTTTTATATTTTTTGCATATTTGATATATTTATTTTGATAATTTTTTCTCCATTTCTTTGTGTCATCTTCAGTTTCATTTAATAATCTGTTGTGTTTTTCAGTGTATAGGTCCTTCACATCCTAGGTATTTTATTATTTTTGTTGTAATTGCAAAAGGAATTGGTGGTTTTTCTTTTTTTTTATTTCTTTTTTTGAAATTTCTTTGTTAGTATATAGGAATGCAATGGATTTTTGTACATTGATTTTTATATCCTGCAACTTTACTATATTTCTTTATTGTTTCTCACAGTTTTTTGATGGAGTCTTTAGAGTTTTTTATATAAAAAATCATGTCATCTGCAAAAAGTGACAGTTTGATCTCTTCATTCCTGATCTTGATGCCTTTTATTTCTTTCTCTTGTCTGATTGCTCTGACTAGAACTTCAGTACTATGTTGAATAATAGTGGTGAGAGAGGGCAACCTTGTCTTGTTCCTGACTTTAGAGGAAAAGCTTTCAATTTTTCACCATTGAGAATAATATTATCTGAGGGTTTGTCAAATATGACTTTTATTATGTTGAGATGCTTTCCTTCTATACCCATTAGTAAGTGTTTTAATCATATATTTTGATAAATTCTTTAGAGTGAATTAAAAAAAATTTGTTTTTTACAGGTAGAGAGACAGAGATAGAGACAGAGAGAAGGGGGAGGGCCCAGAGCAGTCTCCATAGTTGTACATCATCATTTTTGACATGGTTTTGTTTCACACAGGTGGGCAGGGGCCATGTAGGGCAGGAACCGAACTGGGGCCTCCCACATGGGAAGCACACCTCAGTTCAGCATATGGGTCCACATGGGCCGGGGCCAGGATTCTGTCCTCGGTCCCTAGGGCTGCAAAGCAAGCACTTAACCGGCTGAGCCATCCCAGCTTCCCTGGATTTTTTTTTTAAGATTTATTTTATTGTTTGATAGAAGGTGTGTGAGAGAGAGAGAAAGAGGAAGGCCCAAAGCAGCCTCTATTGTCGTACATCATTATTTGTGACATAATTTCATTCCACACAGGTGGATGTGGGGCTGCGTGGCGTGGAAACTGAACTGGGAGCCTCCTACATTGGAGGTGTGCAGCTCGGCATATGGGTTACAGTACGGTCTGGGGCTGGGATTTGATTCCCGGACCTTGCCATTGCAAGACACATGCTCAACCTGCTGAACTATCCTGGCATCCTAAAGGGGATGTTTTAAGTTCATACTTGAAGTCGAGTTTTAGCTTTTGTATTTCTATATTCTGTGTAGATGAAATCATTTTTTTAAGAGCTGGTGTGGGACTATGGCACTTAGAGATTGGTTGTACAGTTTGGAGAGATCTTTTAATTTATCTTCTGTGAGCATAGGATCCTTGTTATATGAACAATTATAACTGACTTGTTAGCTTATATATTCTTATATTCAGTCTTCATTTTACAAAAAGGATGGATTGTCTTTAAAAACTTATTAGTAAGTAGGTTGAGAATCAGAAAGCTTTTCCAGTAGAAAGAATTATTATAGTAATTTAGTTCTAGCCCATCCTGAAAAGTCTAATTTAATCAACAACATATAAATTCCAGTGATGATGTTGTTATACCCAATTAGCATTCATGACATTTTTTCTGTGGTATAAGACATACCAGATTTTACCTTGGGGTACTGTTTTCTCCTGATTCAGTTCAGCATTTACTGTGCACCTGTGCTGTTGATTGTTCTGTGGGTTTTGGAAAGCTGAAATATTCATGAAAAACAATCTAGAGGGTCAGTCAGAGATGCACATAGTTAATGTACCCACAGGGCAGCCTGTGGTTAATTAGTATGTGCTATAGTGGAAGTATGGCAGGGAAAGGAAAGATTAACACTTTGCGAGGAAACCAGGGAGGCAGGAATATGGGAACTGAGGTTGAAGGATGGGGGCAGCTGAATAAAGACCCAGAGGTGACTTGGTACCAGGTAAGATTGGCAGTTGGTTCAGGAGTAGATGAGACAGATAGTAAGGAAGGCCTTACCTAGGACTGTGGCAGTGGGAGTAGGGCATAAGAGATAGATATGAAAGGTACTCTAGACCTGGTTGGATAGGATTGGGACAATATTCAAAGCAGGAAAGAAGATGGAGAGTTCAAAATGTTTTTCAGAATTTCAGTCTGGCTCTCTTTGGGGAAGATGAAATCATTAATTTGAGATTAGGAGCAATGAAGGAGGATGAGATTTGGGGTAAAGTTGATGAATTTTGTTTTAGACACATTGTGTTTGAAATGCTTGGGGGTCATTCATTCATCCATCCACCCACCAGTCCATCCGACATTTACTGAGTACCTGTTACATGTCAGATCCTCTGTAACGAATGCAAAAGGGCAGGTGCAGTTGCATCTGTACATGCTTGACAGTTTTCTAGCATGTAAAATGCTATAGACTAGTTAATAAAAAGTGCCATGGCTAGTACTCACTTGGAATTGGGGGTAAGCTTAGAGTAAAGGTAGAGCCAAAGAGAACGATTGGGAATTTATATGCACCATGGAAATCAAGAAAACCAGGAAGTCAGAGGGAGTGGGTCTCCAGCTGTGGTTTCCATTGTGGGAGAAGCGCTCATCCCAGAGTGAGGGGGCCTTGGTGGGATGTGCTCCCAGAAACCCCAAAGTGGTGGCCCTGCTCTTGATACAGGAGGAAAGGCACTTTGCTAGCTGGTCATTGTCTAGGTCAGGGGTTCCCAACCTTTTTATGCCCTAGGGCGCATTCGAAAATATCGGTAGGGCGACGGGCACCAGCTATTTCTAAGGATATTTATTATTGAACAAGAATAAAAAATAATAAAAATAATTTAAAAATAATAAATTTATTGTACAAATTATATACACACAAAGAAACATATATACAAAACGTAACACAAAGTAAATAAAAAACACGTATAATAAAATCATTTAAAAAAACATAAAAGAAAACATAAAAAAAAAAACCAATCTGTCAGTGTGATCTTTGGCATTGCATTTCATTGGCCAGTGCCTTGTAATTAGGAGAGTATGACGACAACCCTGT
Source organism: Craseonycteris thonglongyai (assembly GCA_004027555.1). Lineage (NCBI taxonomy): Eukaryota > Metazoa > Chordata > Mammalia > Chiroptera > Craseonycteridae > Craseonycteris > Craseonycteris thonglongyai. Next base: position 29,926 of record PVKE010017771.1, read on the forward strand.
TAGCAAACAATTATTAAGATGCTCATCGGTAAGTCGAGATCTATATCGTGATTTTATTAAATTCATGTTTGAAAACAAAGATTCGCATAAACACGTTGACCCGAAAAATGATTTTCTTTGTCGACTATGTTCCATAAGTCCTCTGATATTAAGGATTTTAGCCAAATATCGTTCTTAAGGTTCAAAATTTCTAACTCTAGTTCTGCTTTCCCCTGAACAAGGTCTGCAATACATGCGGCTAGTTCTATTCCATTTATTTGGCAAGTAAAAGGATTGATACAGAAGGAGACAATTGGCTCGATATTTGTAAACTGCAGAAATCTCTCTTCAAACTGTTTTTGAAGCACTTGCAGGGTCTCAATAAATAATGACACGTTTAATTCATTGTTACCTAGCATT
>PVKE010017772.1:0-30361 GCA_004027555.1 Craseonycteris thonglongyai
GTGCATAGTTATTTCTATTTTACTTTTTGACAGATAGAGAGAGAGACAGAGACAGAGACAGTTAGAGAACCAAACTGTGGGAACTCCCCAGTTCAGCACGTGGGTCCTGCCTGGGCCGGAGCCGGGATTCGATCCTCGGTCCTCATGGCCTCAAAGCGAGCGCTCAACCCGCTGAGCCGTCCCGGCTTTTCCCAGAAATATTCTTAACTTTGTAAAACATTGTGTTTTTTTTGTTGTTGTTTTGCTTTGTTTTTTAAGTGGGGCTTAAAATATTTAAAATATTTAAAATATTTAAAACAGCCAATACTAGAATAAAAAATAAATTATACATGTTATTGGCCTGTAATCTGATTGTATTTTTAATACATAACTATTCTATATTTTGTTTGGATGGATACTCATGTCTACGAAAAGTCTCAGTGGTTGGAGGCCTCATAGCATTTTTTTTTCTTACTGTTTTGTTTTCATTATTCTCATCTTCTTCTAACAACCAATTAAAACTGATCAGAATGCTAAAACCCAATGAAAACATGACAGCTACTTTTTAAAAGATTTATTTTTATTGTTTTTGACAGAGAGAGAGAGAGAGAGAGAGACAGAAGGGGACAGGCCCAGAGCAGTCTCCACAGTTGTACGTCATCAGTTTTCAATATAGCTTCACTCCACAGGTTAGTGTGGGGCTGTTCAGGGCAGGAACCTGACCGGGGGCACCTCGGTGAGAACCGAACTGGAGGCACACTCCAGTTTAGCATGTGGGTCCTCCTGGGCTGGGGCCGGGGTATAATCCTCGAACCCTGGGGCTTCAAGATGAGTGCTTAACCTGCTGAGCCATCCTGGCATCTGGACAGCTACTTTTTTACAATTGTAAAATAAATACAAAGTATATAGAATAAGATAATTATTGATGTTATGCACTAAATTTAGTTTTGAGTTTTTATCAATTATATAAAATAAAGAAGTGAGACTGTATAATTCTCATTCATTTTATTAAAAAGCAAATGAGCTTCTTAGAAGAGTCAAATATTTTTCTGGCAATAAATCTTAAAGGGAATTAAAAAAAATTACTACTGTTCAGTGAATGTTCACTCTATGCTAAGCCTTGGGTTTGGCAGATCACATATATTACATTTTTTTTTTAAAAAGATTTATACTACTGTTTTTGACAGAGACAAAGAGAGCCAGAGAGAAGGGGGAGGGCCCAGAGCAGTCTCCATAGTTGAACTTCATCAGTTTTCTACATGGTTTCATTCCACACAGGTGGGTGGGGGTCACGCAGGGCAGGAACTGGGATGGGGGTCTCCCACATGGGAGGAACACCCCCTCGAGCCAGGGGCTGAACCAGGGGTGCAAGAACCAACTGGGGGCCTCCTGTACGGGAAGCACACTGCAGTTCAGCATATGGGTCCACATGGGCCGGGGCCAGGATTCGATGCTTGGTCCCCAGGGCAGCAAAGAGAGTGCTTAGCCCACTGAGCCATTGCGGCTTCCCCATATAGTACTTCCCTTTTTTTTTTTTAAGATTTATTTTATTGATTTTTGACAGAGAGAAACAGAGACAGAGACAGAGAGGAGGGGGAGGGCCCAGAGCAATCTCCATAGTTGACATTAGTTTTCCATATAGTTTCACTCCACAGGTGGGCACAGGGCTGCGCAGGGCAGGAACTGGGCCAGGTGCCTTCCGCATAGGGCCTGGCAAGAACTGAACTGGGGGCACACCGCAGTTCAGCATGTGGGTCCACATGGGCCAGAGCCAGGATTCGATCCTCGGTCCCCGGGCTTCAAAGCGAGCGCTTAACCCGCTGAGCCATCCCAGCTTTCCCATCCATATATTACTTTTTAAGACAAACAAATGTAATTTTAGTCCTAAATGGCTCATGGAATAAAAGAAAATAAAATATCTTTGACTACAGATTTGCAATTATTTTGATTCATTATTCAAACGAGTATTTCTTATCTACCTTCTATTTAAAATACAATATAGCATTAACTATTAATGCAGGAAGCGTGTTTCTGGAAATTGAGACAAATATAAAAAAAGACAATATGGCCTGGCAAGTTTTGATTTCTGAGGAGCTGACCTAGTGCAGAAATAGAATGAAAGAAACTAGGGAAAGCAAGCAAGCAAATCCTCTCACCAGTTCTGTGAAATACCAAGTACCTTAAGACAGCATTTGGCATTTGCAAGACTGCAGTCAGTTTGCAGATGAATTTCTTAATATGTTCCTGTTTCATGGTGCTCTTTGTTGCCAAAAAAATAAAAAATCCCTGATATGCAAGAAGCAGTGGTAGAATTCTGCGGTATCGCTCAAGATTCTCATGTATAGAATCTGTTATCCTGCCTTTGTTTTAGATAAACTGAATGCATATTTGTACCTTGAAATAGGTAGCAGTCACTTTAGAACTTGCACAAATACACTGTTTTTAAAATGGGAAATATGACTATCAGGATGCAATTTACATTATTGCTATAGGTAAACTTTGAAATTTGCTTTTGTATTTTATATTTCTCTTTCAGGTTTTCTGTTTTCATTATTTGAGATAAGCAACATCTACTTTCTGTCATTCTTTTTTTCTTTGTACTTTTTAAAGTGAAAGAAAGCAATTACTAAGAAGGCATTCTCCCTTTTTATATTTTTTCTATTATAACTACATCTATAGGCTGTCTGGAAAGTATCCAGCTATGTAACCATTCTCATTATATTGACAATGACTGGATTTTTCCTGTGTTTCCAAATTATATGAGCACCCTATGACCCTCTGATCTCTGAGTAGCACAATGTTTAGGGTGACCAACTGTCCCTGTTTGCCTGGGCCTGAGGACTTTCTCAGGATCAGAACTTCCAGTTTTAAAATCAGTAACCTTGTTTAAAAATTTGGACCACTTGGTCAGCATAATAGTGACATCCCAAGCTGTAAAAATGTTGGTCTACACATGCCACTTCTAATAGTCTAGGAAGTGTGAAATCAACTTAATGTTAGTTCTCACAAGAATGATAGCCATGCTCTGTCTGCACCATAAGACTTGTGATTGCTTTAAGTCTCAGGAGTATTTTCATCATTATCTCTTGCATGGTATTTGTAACATACAACAGTGAATAATAACTACCAACCAACTCAGCATGGACTAACTCAGCAATGTATACACAAAAGCAAAATTCATCAATCCTGCAACGATTTGCAAACCATTTCCTCAGACCTGAAGGGACTTTAGAGGAAATATTAAGCTGGATGTGCTGAAAGAAAGGTGTAACCCACCACAAAGAATCTTCTCAGCTCTGTGACGGCCTCCTGTCTCTCATGCGTGCGGTTTTCTCAGTGAACCCAAGAAACATAAGGAAGAGCAAGGGCTCTGGACTCAGGCAGAATTGGGAAGGAGTCCTACCTTCACAACATTGTGCAACCTTAATCAAGTTCCTTAACCTCTCTGAGCTTCTGTGGCTTCGTTGCTGGAATGAGAGATTCTTAGTTGAGATCAGCTTCCCTTGTCGTATATTATCAGAGAATTATATTCTTTCCCATTAGATCACAGAGCTCAGTGGTGATTATTTGCTCACTGTCAATCTCCCTGTGGGCTCTACGAGAGGGCAGGCCATCTCTTTTCATTTCAACTGTGTTGCTGTAGTAGGCTTGTCATCATTTCTTTCTTTTTATTTATTTTTGTTGCTATTGAATGGAAGAATGCAGGACTTTTGTGAGGATTACATGAGATAATTTACACATAGGGTTCTTGGCACATCATTTTCTTCCTATCGTTGTAAAGCAAACCTACATTTCAGTTTTGCTTCAATACAGGGTGGCCCAAAAGTAGGTAAACAGTTGAATCAACAAAATTTATTATTAGCAGACTAGAATTTATATAAAAAACATGTAATAAAATGCAAATAAGCTATACTCTATACCTACTTTTGGGCCACCTTGTATTTATAAATGTTTAGTTAATATTAGATATTTTGGATATATGTAGAAAAACTGAAAATTCAGAGAGCAGATGGTATAACTGCCTGTTTATAAATTCACATATTGGACCCAAATGCCAATTCTTATCCTATCTATTTAGGGGTAATACACATACAAAGTTAGGTTATGGCCAAGAAATTGTGACCAAAGAAAATTGGGCTTATTTTGTTGTGGTTTGTGTTTCCTATTTCTATGGTGAAGATGAACTTATTGTCAACAATTTAGATGGATTGAATAGATTTTCAAAATATTTGTTTATGTTGATTTTGAGCCCAGTTATTGCATCTTAGACAAGAATAGCGTCTGAGCAGGCAGTGAAAAGTGAGGACTGGTGGAAAGTTTATTTTATTTTATCCAATCAACTCAATATTTCAGCTGTATGTGATTTTCTGTCCAAATTATGTGGTTGATTGCTTCGATTTTTTACTTCCTTCTGCATGTCTAGACACATCATTAGAGCTGACAAAAAAGATGACAGAATTTAAGTGGTGTGTCCATTTTCATGCACAGGGCCTTATGAGAAGGATAATCCTAGAAACTTACTTCTTTTTAAAACAATTTGTATAAAATAGGCCAGACCACTTATTTATACAAGGGACACTGTTTTTGTAAAGCTCAACAATAAGTTAATATGAGATAGCTATGTATGAACTTACATCTTGTTTTTATTGTGGGAGTACCAGAGATGAATGACTCAAAGACTTGGTTAGCATTTTAGCAAAGGAGCAATATGTTTTTAGAGAAGTGACAAGGCAAAGGAAAGGCTCTTGAGTCTCTAAGGGCAACACATTGTGGGAAGGTAACTATATGGGAAACTAATGAAAGGTAAAGGCTAGTTAGTGAAGTTTGTGTGTAGACCCCTTTGGTGCTGTCTCTAGGTTAAGCGTTTAAGGTTGTGTCTGGTGATTAACGGTTGTTCTGCCTGGTAGAGAGGGGAGGAGGGACACCTCTGTAAATTTATGTCCTGTTTTAGGTGAATAGCAGGAGGCCAGTGAGCTTTTCTTTCATCCGCTTTTTCTCAGTTGCTTTCAGTTGAAACTAATCTTATGCCAAAGTGACATATTTTGGGATGACATATTTTCCTACCCTACCAAACCATTGGCCTATTCTTATGCTGCTTTTATGTATGTTTGTTTTCTTTTTAAACTATAAAATGCAACTGACAAGGGACTATATGGTCTCTGTATAGCACTCATTGGCATAGTTAATTTCAAATTAGATACATTTACTTTGAGGAGGTCAGTTATAGAATATGATGTGAAAACTAACTTCTTAGTGACTTTTTAAAATAGAAAAGCATATCAAGATCATCTCTTTATTTACTGTATCAATTCATTCTCATAGTAAGGATTAAATGTAAAAATACTGTTTGGTAAATTAAATGCCTGGAATAAAAGTAGGTGAGAGAAATTAAGACCTAAATTAATGTCAAGATATACCACATTAATAAATAGGAATATTCTTTTTTTTTTCTTTAAGATTTACTTTATTTTTTTTTTGAGAGAGAGAGAGATATTGAGAAAGGGAGAGGTGGGAGGGCCCAGAGCCATCTTCATAGTTGTACATCATTAGTTTTGACATAGTTTCATTCCACACAGGTGGATGTGGGGCCACATGGTGCTGGAACTGAATTGGGGACCTCCTGCCTGGGAGGCAGCACCACAGTTCAGCATGTGGGCTTTTGTACAGGCCAGGTTCGGGACTCGATCCTCAGACCTAGCCATTGCAAAGCAAGTGCTCAACTTGTTGAGTTATCCTAGCATCCTAGGAAGATTCTTTAAGATGTGAGTGCATCCCAAATGGAATTCCAATCAAAATCCCATTAGGGCATTTTGAGTTTAGTGGCTACTACTCTGTACCTATTACAATGTATAAAATAAATATAAAATTGAAAACACCAAACCAACTGTTGACAAAGTTGTAGTATAATTGAAACTTTCACACAGTGGTTGTAGGAATGTAAATCTATAGCTTTGGAAAACAGTTTGGCAATTTTTGATAGTTCAACACATTCTTAGTATATGACTCAATCATTCTCCTCATAGATATTAACTCAAGATAAAGGAAAGTATAGGTATATAAAAAGATTTGTACACAAATATTTATAGCAACTTTATTTGTAGTAGCCCCAAACTGGAAACAACCCCAAATTTTCACCAACAGATGAATGGATAAATTATTATAGTGTATCTATAATTAAATCTACTCAGCAATAACAAGAAATATTAATTTTTGATAAATGCAATGACATGAAGCTTAAACTAACTATACTTAGTGAAAAAGGATAGATAAAAATGTAGATACTGTATGATTCCTCTTATATAATATTCTGGAAAATGCAAACTAATCTATAGTAATAGTAATCAGATCAGTGGTTGCTAGCAAAAGCACAGCCTAGGAAGGAAGGATTAAGAAGCTTCCCAAGGAAATTTTTTGGGGTGATGGAGATGTTTATTGTCTTGATATTGATGGTAGTTTCACTGACATATACAAATTGTACACTTTAAATATTTGTAGTTGATGCATATATATTATATAAACTGTTAAAAAGTATGCATATATATTATAAAACTTAAAAAGGACTGTTTCTTTAAATTATGTAAATTCTTTCAATTTTCATTTTAAACAATCTGAATTGAAAGAATTAACTTGTTTTAATCATTTGCCATTTTTTTAAAGATTTATTTTTATTGTTTTTGACAGAGAGAGAGAGATGCAGAGACAGAAACAGAGAGAAGGGGGAGGGCCCAGAACAGTCTCCATAGTTGCACATCATTGGTTTTTCCACATAGTTTCATTCCACAGGTGGGTGCTGGGCTGCACAGGGCAGGAACTGGGCCAGGGTCTCACCCCAGTGAGAACTGAACTGGGACTCCCTAGTTCAGCATATGGGTCCGCTAGGGCCGGGGCTGGGATTCGATTCTCGGTCCCTGGGTTGGCAAAGTGAGTGCTCAACCTACTGAGCCATCCTGGCTTAAAAAACACAGTTTTGACACGTGTGTAAACAGTACCTCATATTTTAGAGAAGGCTGTTCTAGGTGCTATGGAATACCATGGTGAACAAGAATCTCTGTGTTCTTGTTTGGAATAGGGTATTTCATGTGAGTGCCGTGGGAATTGAAGCAGATGTCCCCTTGCCACAGAAACAATGTCCTTCATTCTTTATGTTCAGACTTAACTGATATAAAACATGACCACCTGGGAGGTTTTCATTCCATGTATATCTTTCTATTCCTACCTTATGAAACAGTAAGGTGATATTTTATGCTGGCCCTGTTTAAACATTTTTTGTCTTCATATTTTTAAGTTTGACCATGTACGTTTCTTATCAAAGGAAACCCCCTAAGCCAGGCTGCTGCTCCTGTCAGTATCACACAGGTGGTTGTAGGTTACAGGGCAGGAGGGGTTGGGTGGCGGTAGGGGCAAATGTGGAAGATTTTCAAGAAGTAAAAGCTTAAAGCAGAAAAGAGATGAGAGAGTTGGAGATACCGTTCACAAACAGGATGGGTTGCCTGGAACTTTCTTTAGGTGTTGAGTACATGATGGATGTGTGTGTCACTTGGGTCAGAAGACCCAGGGTTTAAGGGACTGAATAATGAATTTAAAGCATGTGTTCAATGCTCTACCCTCTGATTAATTAAAGTTATTCATCTAAGCTAGAGATGAAGTCATTGCTTCTCTGTTTCTTGCTTTTGAAAATTTGCCAGACAGGACATGATTTCTCCTTCTTTTTTAAAATATTCAATTTCATTTACCATAATAGAAGAAACAAATTAGAAATGGAAAGAGAGTAAGGAGAAAGGGGGGTCTGTACATTACAAATATTTAAAACACATGCATAATAAAACATATCACAGAAATGTAAAATATGTATTGGAAGAACATTACCCAGATAACTAAAGTGACTAAAGTTATCTTGCAGTGTTTCTGGGACCAACTCTAAAGGAATTATATACCTATAATACTTCTTGAGTCAAGAGGGAGAAGTTGAAGAAATCCAGGGCCTTTCAACATCTGTGAAAGTTTAAAATTGGAAAGTCATAAACATGTAAAAGAAAAAAAAAAAGAGTTTCTTTCTCAATTATAAGAGTTTTGGGGAAGCTGGGATGGCGCAGTGGGTTAAGTGCTCGCTCTGCAGCCCCAGAGACTGATGATCGAATCCTGGCCCCAACCCAGGCAGACCCACATGCTGAGCTGGGGTGTGGCCCCCAGTTCAGTTCTTGCCGGGACCTATGTGGGAGGCTCCTGGCCCAGTTCCTGCCCTGCGCAGCCCTGTGCCCACCTGTGGAGTGAAACTATATGGAAAACTAATGCTGTCAACTATGGAGACTGCTCTGGGCCCTCCCCCTTCTCTCTGTCTCTCTGTCTGTCTCTGTCTGTCAAAAAACAATAAAAATAAACCTTAAAAAAAAGAGTTTTAACTTCAGTTCAATAGACATGAATTGAATGCTTACAGTTTCACTTGACACAACATCCTGGGCTCTGTTTTCTGCTGGGTGCAAAAGAATGAAGATGAAGTTGTAGGGAAATTGGCACTCTTGCACCATGTAGTCATATTATTGCTCCAGAAACTTGTCAACCTGAAAATCGTCTATGAGACAGCCGGTGGTTATTTTTGAGCAGTGCGTTCATACAATCTCTCTCGGAATTGAGTATACATACTTGTAGAGACTTTTTAATGGGAAAAAAAAAAATCTTACATCCTTTGAATGTTGGAAAAATATTTTTATTATAATGTTATTTGAAATGTGCAAATATAACACTACTTATATACTTCTTTATACTCTTAGCTATTAAACAAGTATATAAGACCCAAATTAATTTATAGATTATGAACAATACTTTATAACCAGTAAAATTCAAATGAACATGATTAAGTTAATGTGATGAATGATATGGTGCTACTGACACTAAATTGCCTCTTGAAATGAGAACTTTCAGGTCCCAGGTGCACAGATTTCAGCTGAGACGTGCCCTACAATTGTGCTGTTGACCTCTATGTCATCCTAAGGGGAGGTGGGGGGCTGGGGTGGGGGGCCAGTAGCTACCATGTGGGATTTAGGGGCAATCAAACTGCAGTTTGAGTACCTTCTCTGATTTCCTTTTCTAAGTAATATGACCTTGGGCAAGTTAATTTAACTTTTTATACCTCATTTTTCTCATCTGTGAAATGGGGTTGATGGGTGGATAATATCCACCTCCCTGGTTATTTAGTGATATCATTTAAGATGCCTGGCTCATAGAAGGTATTCTATAACATTAGTTCCTTTTCTTTCCCTAATTAATCTGTTTGTTTGTTTTTTTAAGATTTATTTTTTTGTTTGGGAGGAGAGAGACAGAGAGAGAGAGAGAGAGAGGCAGAGAGAGAGAGAAAGAGAGAGACAGAGAGAGACAGAGACAGAGAGAGAGAGAGAAGGGGGAGGGCTCAGGGCAGTCTCCATAGTTGTATGTCATCAGTTGTGATATGGTGCAGAGACCTGCTCGACTAACCCGTCAGACCCGAGAGGGGTGGGTGGGAGATGAAAAAAAACCACAAAGACAACAGCTGGGATCGGGAGGACCACTGACCACCGATGATGGAGCAAAGGCGAGGTCTTATTTTAGCCCACAGCTTATGTACAGCAACTCAACTTCCGCATGCCAGTGTATATTGTTTGTCTTACGCCTTTCTGAGACCTCCTCCCTGTTACACCTGCAAGCTAGTTTCCTGTGGCTTTCTGCATCCTCCCTCTTCAGGGATCAGTGGAGGCAAGACGCCCCCTGGACAGTCTTGTAGACCTGGGGCCCTGCCTCTCACATCCGGCTCTCTACAATGTGGTTTCATTCCCCACAGGTGGATGTGGGCCACGCAGAGCAGGAACCAAACCAGGGGCCTCCCACACGGGAAGCAAGAACCTTCACTGTCATGCCATCCTGGCAGTTAGCAGTTGTGCCACAGTTCAGCATATGGGTTTGCACAGGCCGGGGCTGGGAATCAAATCCCAGACCTCATGATTGCCAGCAAGCGCTCAACCACTGAGCTAAACCAGCATCCCCTCTGGTTGGCTTTTTTCAAGTTCCTCACACGTTTGGATTTCCAAAAACAATTACAGTCTATTAGACTGTTAAAAACCAAAGTGCTAAGAATTAATTTTTGCAACCACAGAATAATCTAAAGTTACTCTTCTCTCCTCCTATTCTCTGTTGTTGCTTATGCTTTCTTCCTCCACCTGGAATGTCCTTTCAGACATTACCACATGTCCAAGTCCAACTCAGACTCTAAAGTCCACATCAATTGCATAGCAGTCCAGACAGTTTTTCTAAATTCGTGGCTGGAGCAATCACTGCCTTCTTGTAACACACAAAGCACATTATCTGTACCTGTCATGTGTTACTCAACTTTGAGAAAAGCAGCTGGATACGGCATACACAATGGCAGAGCCTTGAGGATGGGCTTGGAGTAAAGCTTTTCCATATCACAGCCCCGCCAAGCACTGCTAGGAAACCACTGCAGACAGACACAACCTCTGGGAGCAACCACAGCTGAGTTCCCAAGCCCTCGGTGAGTAGGCAGTTTCAGAGCCATGAAGGGGCTTTTGTTCTGAGTGTTACTGGCCTCCCATCAGCGTTTTCAACCAGTCAAGCATCTTCCAGGGAGAACAGGCCAGTCAGCAGCCGCATTTCTTCACAGGAAAGGAAATGCTAGATCACTGTGTGGTGGCGTGGAGCTCAATTCTGTGGCTCCTGGGTTGTAAGAAGCTGCATTTTTGGGTGCTTCTCTATGGAGAAGTGGATACTGTTCAGTGGCTGAACTGCTGCTGATTTGGACAGGAAATGGAGTTACTTGTGGGTTAGCCTCTGAGGTGGGGATTATGAGGGAGATTCATACACTAGGGTGCAGGCAGAGACGGAAGGGACTAAACAATGAGGCCTCTGCATAAAGACTCGACTACAGTGGAGATTAGATCAACTAAGGAAAAGGAGTTGATAGGCCAAAGCTGTGGTTTTTGCTGCTGATGGCGAGAACAACCAAACAGAGGTAAAAGAATGTATGTGTTTGAACTGTGTAGGCCCACCTGTACATGCATTTTTAAAAGAAAATGTAAGTTGGCCTTCCGTATCCCTGCATTCGAATCCACAGATTAAACCAACTGGGGATGCAAAGCAGTTTTGTCCATTTGCTGTTGGGACTCTGTCTGTGGACATGAAGGGCTGACCTTGCTCTGCACCATTTTATGCAGGGAACTTGAGCATCCGAGGCTTTGGGCATCCACAGGGGTTCTGGAACCAATCCTGAATACTGAGAGATGACCAGGGAGCCAAAAGTTACATGAAGCTTATCAAATCAGGGGGTGGGGGTGGGGGAGTGGGAGAAGCAGGGTTCTCCTAACCCCTGGGTTGTTCAAGGGTTGACTGTGCATAACAAAAAGGCCCAAGTGCACCCTGTTTGGAGTGGAACAGGCCAGCCTTCACGTAAAACTTCTGCCCTTGTTTTAATTAATCTTGGTATTTGAAAATGCGGTAGTGTCTAAGAATCAATATTTCTCTATATTATAAATATTTCTCTCTGTAAGGGACATATGTGATTATGTTAGTCAGCCATTCTCAATCTGACCCAGTCATAAAAATCTCCTGGTGTGCTTTTTTACAAAATGCAAATTTCACGGCTCCATCTCAGACCTGCTGAATAAGAATTATCAAGGAAAAGGTTTGTCTGGGATTCAGAACTTTTTCCCAAGCACTCTGGGCGATTCTTACAACCAGGCCAGTTTGGGATGCTCTATTGTGGATGGGAGGGCTCAGAACTGGGCATCAGAAGGCCTGAGATTCAGCTTTAACGCTAATTCTCTGAGGGGTCTTAGATGAGCAGCATGACTTCTCTGCACCTCACTTTCAACAAGTGAAAAGAGCACCCCTTTTCTCCTTACCTCACTGCTGGTAAAGCTAAAATGCCGTCATGCATGTGAAAGTACGTGGTAAATGCCACATGTTTTCCTCGAACTCTCAATAAAATGAATTACTCGTATACCACAAAAGTTTCCATTTATTTGCAGCATAATTGGGAAGCAGTATTCACTTAGGTAAAACCAATTACAGGATGAAAGAGGGAACTTTGTCTCTATGGTCGTGACTTGCCCACTTCCCCCATTCATCAGGCACCGGCCATGGAAGTTATATTTTTGTGGGGGCTGCTTGGGTTATCACCACAGCTTTCATTGTCCCTTTGGGTGGTGGTCAAACATGGCAGCTCAGCCTCAGGTCCCAAGAACAGTTGTCATTTGTCTCCTGCTAAAGAAGAGGCATCCCTGAAAAAATTGTTCTTAGAGGTGAGAGAAGGGGGAGCTGGTGTGACATCCAGACAGACAGACAACCAGGAAAGATGATATTTTTATTCTGCAGTGAGGACCTTGTACTTACAACAGTGATTTACACAGGTGCAGTATAAATTGTTCTTTGAACCATAAACCAAGAAAGGATTATATAGATACAAATTCTTCATTTGTTTTTTGTTCATTGTTGAAGACTTATAATGGTTTATAAAATGGAGTGATTTTCAGACATCTCTAAATTCACAGGGACCGAAGAAGTATATGATTTGTATCTGATTTGTGGCCAAGCTCTAAATGCAAGTTCATCTTTTATGTGATGCAATATAAACAAAAACTGATTCTTCAGACAGTAATAGCTTGGAGTGTAGCTTCTAGTCCAGCTATCCAGGAATTCAGAGTCCCTTTTGAGGATAATAGTATCGTGGTATTTGATGTTATTTTATTTTGAAGAATCCAAAGGTTTTTATTTTTGCAGTTTTATTTTGACAAATATACATTATTCAAATATTCATATTTTATTTGATAATGTACTTTATAATTTCATAAAATATGCAATTAAAAATCTCAAAAAACTATTTAAATAATGGTCTTGAAAAGTAAACTTGATTTTAAATCATTAGTCAATAAATATGGCTTTCTAAACCTTCACTTCAAATTAATTGAGTCAACCCAGGTATTATGATGTTAGACTGGTTAAATATGAGAATTTTAAGAATATCAGCAACAAGAAGATAGTACGAGCATACATACCAATAATAATTAAAAATTTTTTGAAGTAATTTTTCAGGTATCCTGCTTAACCCATTAGAAGATATATTAAGGTAAATGAAATTGGACACATCCAGTTTTAGGTTCCAGATTTCAAAGCACTTCAGATATTATTTTATCAAAATTTCCAGTTAATTATCATAGTTTTTCTTAGCCTAAGAAAATCTATATACATTAAAGTACATTAAATGATGGAACTATTGGAAAACACATAACATCCAAATATGTATAAAATTAAAATACAAATAAGTGAAGTTTTTCATGATTTCCAAAGGATTTTAGCTAAATTTTAATAACTGCCCAAGAAAAGAGAAGAAAACACTTCTGGTTTCTGAACTATCTGAAATTCAGCCAGCATGAAAATTATTTCAGTTTAATGCAATCAAACCTTGGTACAGTTCTTTGCCTGATTAAAATGAAAACAACTAATAAACATGAAATTAGAGAACAATTATTTAAACTACCCTGAGTGAGCCATAGTTATTCTGTTTAATCGGAAGCTTTCTGTGTCCCTCCTTTGATCTCTTCCTGAAGGAGTGCCAGAAACAATTCAGGAGTGTTCATTCAGGGAAAATTAGAAATAAGCAAAAGGATGAGGGAACAGAGAGATAAGGAAAATGATCTGATCTTCAATGCATAAATCTATTGGGAAAATAGTAGTTTTCATCTTGCCCAGAATTTATTTAGTTTGAAATAAGTAGCAGAATAAAAATCTTTTGGGGGAAGAAGTGGCACTCAGATCTTTTGAAAATTAAACCATTGAGGTTCCGTTGTAGACTTCTATACACAGTGTATATTTCTTTATTTAAACATGAAAGAATTGTGCTCGCTTCAGCAGCACACATACTAAAATTAAAAAGTCAAATAATATTTATACATATTTAAGGTATATAATATAAAGTTTTAATATACATATAGTGAATTGATTACTATAGTCAAGTTAATTAAAATATGGATCTCCTCCCATAGTTATTATTATTTTTTTGTATGTGAGAGTACCTGACATCTGCTCTCTTAGCAAATTTCCAGTATATTATACAGTATTGTTAACTATAGTCACCATGCTATATGTTTAGATCCCTAGAACTTATTTATCTTACAAAATGCAACTTTGTATTCTTTGACGAACATCTTGTCATTTTCCCCACTTCCCTGTTCCTTGTAACCACGGTTATACTCTCTGCTTCTATGAATTAAACTGCTGTAGATTCTGCATATACATGAGATGATGCAGTACTTTTCTACACGTGTCTGGCTTAATATCCTTAAAGTTCATCCATGGTTGTAAATGACAGGATTTTCTTCTTTATTCTGGCTGAGTAATATTCCACTGTATGCATATAGCACATCTTCTTTAACCTCTTATTCATTGATGTGCACCTATGCTGTTGCTATATCTTGGCTGTTGTGCATAATGTTGCAATTGAACACAGAAGTACAGATATGTCTTTGAGGTACTGATTTCCTTTGTAGCGCTTAGTAGATTGGTTAATAAACATTAATGTGTATATGCTTTTGCTGAGTTCTGATCTCCTTGCCAGAAAAGATGGCAATTTGGTCCTTTACTTAGTTTCTGAGATTCAATATAGTGGCTGACACTAGGGCACAATGGACAGTCTGTGTGTGAATAGATGATGCAAATAAAATGAACTACTGAACCCACAGAGAAAGTTAACAGGAGGTGTTTGATTATTTTAGTTATAAAGGAGTGACTCCTCAAAGATTCTGTGGAGATAAACAAAGACCACCCATATGAAAACAGAGGTTCTTCATTCAGGATTCAGTATAGCAAGGGTATCAGCCACCACCACTTGTTTGTCAGAGACTCAGAGGAGGCAGTGGGTAGGAAAGCTTTATCGTGGAGAAAAGAACAGAACATATCCTGCTATGTTCTGTTTGGAGGTTGTTGGCTTGGGGGCACTGGAGTGGGTACTAACTGTGTCCCAGACAATAAGCTAGAGTTGCTCACTCTCGAATAATTCCCAATCCTGGCCTTCACCAGTTTGGGAAAAGAGAGATTTAAATGTTGATTTGTTTGGTAGACGTGCAAGACTGTTTAAACCCAAAAAAATGTCATGGGAAAATGTTCTTTTTCTTGCAGCCTAATTCTCACAATTATGCGGTAATAATGTTATGATTTCTTTTTCTTTTTTTTTTTTTTTTAATTTTTTTTTTTTAATTGTTTTTGACAGAGAGAGAGGGAGTGAGAGAGATACAGAGACAGAGAGAGAACTGAACTGGGGGTGCTCCCCAGCTCAGCACATGGATCCGCACGGGCCGGGGCCGGGACTCGATCCCAGGTCCCCGGCGCTGTAAAGTGAGCGCTTAACCCACTGAGCCATCCCGGCTTCCCTGATTTATTTTTCTTAAAAAAGTAAAACCAACACTAAACATATCTGAAAATTCACCTCAGGAAGACCTTTGTTTACATGTTTTCATGAACCAAGACCCACCTCAGTTCTGATTTTTGTTTTTTCCCACTTCTAAGCTCTCTGAATGACCTTGATAAGCCCCTGAATTCAATAGGAATCACAAGGTCTTCTCTATAAACTGCTTCCCTCATGAGATTGCTCTGAGGCTCAGCCAGGATAATATGTGTGAAAAACCAATATAAAAATGAAGGATAATTATGGTTATTATTAGAAACAATTATAGCCATTAGGTTAAAATGAGGGTACTGGGAAAAGAGCAGTTTGGAGACCCACAAAACAATTTTTAGTTTATATAAAGTCTAATAGAACTAGAAGAAACCAAATAAAGAAGCATCAGATGCCAAATATAATGCATGATATTAAGAGCCAACCCTTCACAGGTTTCTAAATATTTTTTTAAAACTACCTTCAGTGTAACTAATAGATGACAAAAAGCTCTCAGGAAGGAAGTGCTTCAGGGCTACGTTTTTTTGTTTTTTGTTTTTTAAATGGAAGTTATAGCCTAAGGAGGGGGTGGCGAACCTATGGCACGCGTGCCCAAAGTGGCACGCCGAGCAATTACTTTGGCACGCGGAGCTGTGAATACCATTTAAAAAAATTATTGTTTATGCTTTTATAGTAAGGTGACCAGACGTCCCGCTTTTGGCGGGACAGTCGCGATTTTTAACAATTTGTCCTGCGTCCCGCGGAGTTTTAAAAAAGTCCCGATTTTTGGAAAGAATGCACGACAAGCTAGGGAACGGCGGGAGATAGACCACATTTTTAATCAAGAACCCCCCACCCCCCCACCGTCAGTGGTGTCCGCTTTACCAATGTTAAAATCTGGTCACCTTATCTTATAGACATAAAAATAATTGATACCTCTATCTCACTCGATGGGTTGGCACGCGAGTCGAGCGAGTATACTCTTATTTCATAAACTTTGGCACTCAGTCGCCAAAAGGTTCGCCACCCCTGCCCTAAGGCTTTATTCTTTGTATGCATCAAAGTGAGAAAAAGGAAATCAGTGCTCCTTGTTAACTCTGGTGGCCTTCTGATCAATTTTGGCTATTTCTCTTTATCTACCCATATAAAGATAATAACATTCTTGGCTGAAACACTGGTTACACTGGATTACAGGAGGGTAGATGGAAATGACTATGGATATGTAAAGGGAATAGACTCCTTGTAGATTTCCATGGTCAAATATGGAAGCCTCAAGCTATGTGGGTCTATAGGACACTTGATATGCCACTGGTTTGAGGTATAGTAAGGAAGAATTCACACCAGATTTTGGAGATTTAGGATGAAAAATATGCAAAATATTTTATTAGTAATTTTTTATATTGTCTATGTCTTAAAATATTTTTGGATGTATTGACTTAAATAAGTAGTATTAAAATTAATTACACTTTTATTTCTACATTTAAAAAAATTTGTTTTTATTGTTTTTGAGAGAGAGACAGAGAGGCAGAGACGGAGACAGAGAAGGGGGAGGGCCCACAGCAGTCTCCATAGTTGCATGTTATTAGTTTTCTACATAGTTTCATTCCACAGGTGGATGCGGGACTGCACAGGGCAAGAACCAGCCCAGAGCTTGGGGTATTTCTATTTTTTAAATGTGGCTTCTGAAAAATTTGAAATTACATGTACGTCTCACATTTCTGGCTCACATTTCTGTTCCTATTGGATAGTGCTTTCCACAGTCCCTCCTAGTACATCTTAAAAGCTCAAGTCCTTGTGTGGATAGACTTTGGAATTCGTTTTCTCTCCTCATAACTATCCTTCCCATTTCTTCTAGAAGGCACCAACTAGTCTACCAAAGCAGAGATCTCCATGGATAATCAGGAAAATAAAAACCTAATCATTCTTTCCTTCTGTCCTTGTAAGTTTTCTTCATTTTTTTTTTTTTTTTTTTGGAGAAGAGACAGACTTTGGTTGGAAATGACTTGGGCAGAGTTCCTTCACTTAACAAATACTTGGAAATCATAAGGTACTTGATTTCTCTTTGCCAGTTAATGGCTTTCAGTTTAGTTTGAGGGGATCTGTCTCTGCTGATATGTGCAATACACACAATTTATCGGAACTTTTCCGGACTAATTATCTCTTCCACTGAAGTTCCTTGTCTGGCCACAAATCCTCACCAAGAAGGAAGTCCCATGACAGAAACAGGCAAGGAAGGTCCTTCACCGTCTTCCAGGCATTCAGTGGTGGCTGCTAAAGACATCTGTTGTTACACTGGAGGTTCTTCTATGGTCCTCACTATTTTTGACATTAATAGGAATACATATTGCTCCATTAATTTCAGGATATAAGAGAGATGAAAGGTGTTTTAAGCTACGTTCCTCACTGGCTTTGCCCTGACAATGCCTACTTCTTTGTATTAAGGTTGCAAGACCCTTAAAAATTTTCCAGCAGAAAGAAAACAACATCTTACTGTACTAGAGGAAAGAGGGGAAAGTGAAGCATCAGCATGGCTCTCCTCTATTCTTGGATCCTGTCTGCTCTTTGAAACCCACCTCAAGTCCCTCCCTCACCACCTGCCCGCCTCCCTGTGTCTTTCCTCCTCTGACTCACACAGCACTTAGTTCTGTGGCTCTGTCAGGAGCAGGGACTACATCAGGTCCTCATTATTCTTGGGTTCTGTATTTGCAAATTCACCCGCTCACTAAAATTTATTTGTGGCCCCACATCAGCACGTGCAGGACTTCTGCAGTCATTTGTAGATGAGAGCAGAGGTGAAAGTTTGAAAAGTCTGAATTTCTTGACTTGAATGTTTAGAGCTGAGTTGGAACAAGGAGACAAGTCACTTTCTTGTCTCCTCTGTTATACCATCAAGTGTACTTTCCATGTTCTGTGTAGTGCCATGTTCTTTTTGGTATTTTTATGCTTTTTGTTGGTGACAATACTGTTTGAAATGGTCTCCACATGCAGTGCTGAAGTGCTATCCAGTGCTCCTAAGCTCAAGAAAACTCTGATGGGCCTTGTGGAGAAAACACATGTGTTAGATAGGCTGTTTAGGTGTGATTTACAGTGCTGTTGGCCACAAGTTTAATGTTAATGAATGAACAATATATATTAAATAAGGTGTCTTTAAACAAAAACACACATAACACAAGGTTATGTATTGATCAGTTGATGAACATGTGACCACAGGCTTGCAGAAATGTAACCCTGTATTTTTTCTAGGAGCCATGGTTCAGTATTTGCTAATTCAGGATTTGAAGTTACACCACACAACATAACTACCGTGAATAACAAGAAGTGACTGTATGCTGTTTTTATATCTTCAGGGCCTGGAGAATGTAAATCTCACTGTACGAGGGCTGTACAGAAAATCACCAGCCATGTGATATGAAAAATAAAGGTATTTATGGAAGGATTTTTTTTCCCGAACAGCCTTCGTATGTTTATTTAGTGGCATAGTCTGTAGCTACTAAATATAAGCCAATTCTGTGGAACTCAGAGATGTGACAAGGTGTGCAGACCAGGGAAGAGCTGTTAGGCCATCGCTTGGGGGTCTGTTTCTTAGATGGGTGATCACTGCATGTGGGGTAGACCCTGAGCCACTAGCTAGGTCAGTCCTCTGCACGGAGGCAAGGAGCCAACTGCGAACACAGCAAGGGGCCTGGTGAGTAAAGTGGAGCAGCTCCGGAATGAAGGGGTTGTGATTCTAGCTGGGTGTTGCCACTAAGTGTTTAACTTAGGGGAAATAATTTCACCTTTCTCAAGCTTAGTTGTTTCTAATATACAAAATGAGGCACTGGACTAAATTACTATTTTAAGGCCCAGTGACTTTAGAACATAAAAAGGAGTGGGCATTTCCTGGGTTCAAAACAAGCTTACACCCCACATCACATTTTTTTCCATATGTCTAAGTGCAGAAATACAGAGAACCACAGATGTTTCTGTGCAGGACTTCTGCCTTCAGCGCTCACTTCCGCAGCACATATACTGAATTCTGCCTTCAACTGAGTGCCACCATGTTCAGACAGTCTCATTGACAGTTCTGCAGAACATGTGTTCTGATCATACCTTTTGACATAAGAAAGGACCACTTCAGCGGACCTCTTGGCAAGATTGCCTGGTGCTTTTAGTCACGTTCTGCTTGAAGTTTGCTGTTGAGGTCAAATGAAACATTTCCCGAGCTCAGTATGTATTCCCCAAACAGCAATAAATCACTCAGAAAGTTATGTGCTCATTTGCACATGGCTTCAAATTACTGATTTAGCCAGCTGAGGGCATGCATTATGGTTTTTCAGCATATGATTTTTTTATTTCTGGTGTTCTGATCATCCAGTAATTAGTGGATACAGATGAAATTACAAGCTGCTGCCATTGCCTCAGATGGTCAGGTTTCCAGGATGCCAACTCCCACCTCCTCTGGAGTTGACATAAATATTATGGAAGCAAAAAATTATAGTCATTTGCAGGGAAATCATGTGTTTAATTGCCAAGTGAAGCAGAGGAAAAATAGCAGAAGCACACATCATGTATCAGTTAATGTGAGCTCATTATTGCATGTTGCAAAGGGGTCTAAAAGGACTTTTCAATAGCAAAATGAAAATAAAACTATTCTAAAAAATGCCATCTGTGAAGCCCCCAGATATATCTGACTGGCTCATTTCCTTTCAAAAATAGTCCCTGCATTCCAAAAGCTGTTAATAATGAATGGAAATAACCATAGAATAAAAATGGGCCATGGCTGATGGAGTGGGATTTAATGTAAGGAGTTTCTATTGAAATAAACACAGAGAGAAATATTCCACAGACACGTTTTGTGCAGATATTTCAACGTTTACTGCAGATGGCACTTTAACACAACATAAGACTCCTACACATAGGCAGATTATTTTGATGGTTTCAAACTCAGAAATTACTTCTAAAATTTATTTCTAAATCAATAGTATTTATGAAAAAATTATTGATTTTCTTCCTATTGACCCTTTTTGTTATTTGATAGGCTTGTCATCAGGGGAAATATAATTTATAACCGTGTAAGGTTTTATAGGAGGCCAAAAATTAATCTAACTTGAAAACACTGTTATATTTTGATGTTGGGTAGACTACCAATCACCACAGAAAACAACCTAATAATATGTCACATGTTTTATTTCTCTTTTTAAATCATGCATAACATTGGTCACTTCATTTATTATTCTAAAAGCAAAGGTAAAGCTCTTTTTAGGTTCTATTGCTGCCAAGTGATTAGCATAGGATAGTGGTCAAGGTTGTGAACTCTAGAGTCCCTGGTTCTAATTTCTATTCTGCTACTTACCAACATGTGACCTCAGACACGTTTTACCTTTACATATACTCCAGTGCCTTCATCTATAAAATGGAGATAATACTGGTCTAAAGTTTATAGGTGTTGAGAATTACATAAGACAATATGCAATATGCACCTCCTGAGCAAAAATGCAGGAGGAAGTTGCAAATGTGCTACTACCAATGACAAGTTGTGAAGCTGAAAGAAACTTTCCTAAACTATGACTAATAGAAGTAATTTCTACAGCCATGAGAGACGGAAGACAAAATT
This sequence comes from Craseonycteris thonglongyai, assembly GCA_004027555.1. Taxonomy (NCBI): domain Eukaryota; kingdom Metazoa; phylum Chordata; class Mammalia; order Chiroptera; family Craseonycteridae; genus Craseonycteris; species Craseonycteris thonglongyai. The sequence continues at coordinate 20,985 of PVKE010017772.1, forward strand.
GTTTCTAGTTTTTCTATTAAAAATAAAGTTGCTGTCATATGAAGAGGTGAGTAATGTACAGAAAATACCATATAGAGGTATATCAGGCAGTTAATTAATAATAATAGTTATACTATTGTTTCTGAATACTGTCATGCTTGTGCTATTTATCAGCTTTTAAAATTTGTAATTGTTTTATTTTTATCTCATTTTTTTAATACATAATTTCGTACCAAATTTACTTAAAAATGTTAGCCAAAGCGTGTATACAAGCTTCAGGACCCATACAGTTTGGATTTGTTCCTGCTCACTAGGGAACCAAACCTTTTGTAGGATTATTTTCTCTCACAAAGAATGGGGTGTATTGTTTGCCTTTCTATGAGTATGATATTAAATATCCACTTCTTGGGTGAATGAATAGGGAGCCACAAACTTGGGATTCATAAAGTATCATTAAATGCTTTGGTATTTCATCAGAAAAATGGGGTAATGATACTTAATTCAGGAAGGTATTAGGAGGATTAGATATGATCAATGTGGCATGCACAGGAAGAGGCATCTATTCACAAGAAATGGCAGTAACATTAATGACAAAATGTGGCTGAGTCAGAAGCCACCCAGAGGTAGAGTAGCTCCCATTAGTGTGCCCCAGTGACATTCTGCAGTGATGGATGAAACTTTTGTTTTCTTACCTCTCACCTGCACCTGCACTGCCTTCCTGTAGCCTCTCCCTGATGTGAAGGGAGAATAACCCCTTAGTTTAAGTTGTTTTTTGTTGGGAGGAGCGCTGTGGCTAGGTTTTAGAACAAATATGCAGATAGGTTTTTATTTTCCCACTTTGATTTTTTTTTTCATAGTCATTGCATTGGTTTGATTTTGACTTATTATTAGTTCAAAACTTCCTTTGCAAATTCTATTCATTTTGAAAGATTGTCTTAGCAAGTTTAAATGAATAGGAAATGTCAAATACAAATACTGGTACTGTACTGATGCCTCTGGAATCTGGTATCTTTTTGGTTATCATTTTAATCACTCAACACAATGTGATGAACTCTAATAACGTTCTGGCCTAAAAAAAAATTTCTTCAGATAACAGAGAGCTGTCATATTGATAGTCATCACACTAAAAGATCAAAGCAGAAAGAGAATATCTGTACTTTGATTAGTATCAGATCTTGGTGAAATTTCAGTCACTGAAGTATTTGAAGTGAATAACTTGATCAATAAATAGACTTTTTTGGGGGGAATATTTAGACTACATTGTAGTTCATTTTATAACAAGTGACATGTTAAGAGGCTTTGCATTCTTTTGGCTAAAAAAAAATTACCAGGACTGTCAACCACTCTCAATTAACAGAGAGTTCCAAATTCCTTTGGCTTAAAATTCTACAGATATCAAAGAGCTTTTCTTGGATATATTCAGCGTACCACTAACAGTTACCTGTATTTGTTTGCCCTTTGTAACAATATAGGTGTGCTCTACTGTAGCTGTGAGTCTATGGTGGAATAAAACCACAAAATGTGTTCTTTGAAAAAATAGAGGAAGTTCAAATTTTATACTGAAAATCTAAGTACACGGTAATTTACTTATTCATTCGTACCATGTTCTTGCAATAGTTAATCAATGAACGATACTGAGGGTGAGCCTTTGATAGTATTTTGTTAGTGACTTAATGATATACACTGTGGAATTTCACCTAATGAATGGTTATGAAACTCCAGTGCAAAATTTCAATATGTGCCTTAATATCTCAATGCCATAAGAGATTTTTTAAAAAGCTCAAATAAAGTATATACTCTATTCAAATGAAATATGTGTTTGCTAGAGATAATAAATTGGTTTTTAAAGTTATTGGCTTATTCATGGTCATGGTTGGTACTAGTGAAGCCTGCAGCTCACATGGGCTCCTTATAGCTAAGTGACCACATGACCTTGTTTGCATGGGACAGTATTATCTCTGTGAAATTAAATTATTAATACTGCTTCCTTTTGCTCATAAAAGTATTGTGGTTTAGAGCAATCAATTATATGATTGCTCCACTTACACAGTCCCACAAGTCTGTTTCCGCATGGATAGGTAAAGCACTATCTCTTACTCTTCCTTAAGACAAATCCCTTCCCTAGATGTTCCAAGCCTTTAATGTTCAGTAGATTCTAGGGCCATTTTACTTTGTTTTTAGCTAGTAATGGAATGTCAGTAGAAACTTTTGGCTAAAGAATAAATTTATAGGAGAACTTCAGAAATAACTGAAAATGTTTTAATACATAATCAATATATGAATTAGTATACTCCAGGAAGGCAGAAATCTTGACTCTTTTATTCATCATTGAACATGCAGTGCCTTGCCTAATGCCTGGGCATAGTAGAGATTCAGTAGCTCTTGTTGAATGAATAAGCAATTTAAAAGCTTAGCTATCTTTTTAAAAGTAAATTGAGGTTTCTTCCACACCACTTTCTTCCTAAAGTTATGAAGTCACTCCATGACTTCCCTTGGAATCACTGGTTATTAAAGTATTTCTCAAACATTGTTTGAATAAGGATTACTTGACATTTGGCCCAAAAGTTACAATCTTAGATCCTGCTCCTGAAAGTCCGGTTCAGTATGTGTCAGATGGCTTCATGTGTGTGATAGGTATCCCAGCTAGGAACCTTTCCAACTCCATGTCTTTTAAATTTTTGTTTCACTTTGTTTTCAAAAGGGCATTTGCCTGACTTCTTACTAGGCTGTCCATCTTTCTGCAAAGTCACCAGTTATTGAGAGGATTTTGAACTGAAAAAGAGACCGGGTTCGCTGCACAACTGGTTTATCACTTCCCCTCTCTGGACACAAGTTCTGTCAACCTTAAAAAGACAAGGCTGAACTGCAAGATCTCTCAGACTTCCTGCAGCTCTATTATCAGGTAATTCTTATCTTTGAAACCTGATAGATCTGTGATCAGATAAAAGGTGCTACATGAGATATTTTCAACAAAAAAGCCTAAGTACTTTGTCTTAGTTGCTTCACTTGCCAGAAACTATCTATGAGTTACTACAAAATATATATTTTTAGACTTTTAGGTTATATAAACACTATTCTTCACAACTTTTTAAAAAAGATTTATTTTTATTGTTTTTGACAAAGAGAGAGAGAGAGAGAGAGAGAGAGAGAGATACAGAGACAGAGACAGAGAGAAGGGGGAGGGCCCAGAACAGTCTCCATAGTTGCACATCATTGGTTTTTCCACATAGTTTCATTCCACAGGTGGGTGCGGGGCTGCACAGGGCAGGAACTGGGCCGGGGTCTCGCCCCGGAGAGAACTGAACTGGGGGCACTCCCCAGTTCAGCATATGGGTCCACACGGGCTGGGGGCCAGGATTCAAACCTCGGTCCCGGGGGCTGCAAAGTGAGCGCTTAACTCACTGAACCATCCTGGCTTCCCGTATTCTTCACAACTTTTGCACCAATTTTATTTGGGATTCCCTAGATACACGTGTTGGGAACTGATGGTAAACTTTTCATTTAAAGTAAAAGGTTAGTTCTTAAAGCTTGCCAATTGTCTTTTAGATACTGCCAAAGATATTTCTGCAGATGAAAGTCCTTTGCTTTTGAGTAAAATTTGCAGAAGTTAGAAGAGCCCCGCCTATCCAAGTATTACATTACTAAATTATAAGCAGAATCGGAAGTAACTTACATAACCATGCCAAATAGATTGCATAGAAAGAGAGGAGAAAGGGACTCTGGTGAATCCATTCACCGAGATTCATTCATCAGATTAACTAACTGTACTGGATTGGGGTTTGAGGAAGTATAACTCAGGTTAGATTAATTTTTTCCAGAAGCAAAAGGAGAGAGAGAATAGATTGGAAAAGTTTTAGAGCTGGGAAGGAACTCGAGAAATTCAAGACTTGATGAGTAGTGGGTCATGAGTGTCTACAAGTTGCTGCCAGTAAGAGAAGAAAGGTGTTTCTGTCTGGCTGGTGAAGCAACGGCAACACTCACTTATTTCAGAATTCTGTCTTGGGCCATTGCTGAAGTCAGAACGCAGGGCTATGTGAAATGAGGTGAAAGAAGACAGAGGGAAGAATTGTATGCGTGCGAGTTTCTTTCTACTAAGTGGGCTGCCTGGTGGAGTAGGACTGAGAGTGTACTCACAGAGGTGGGATTGATTTTCTTGTATCCTTATATAATTGCTTAATGCCCCACTTCTTCCTTTAAGGTGGATCCCATATAAATAATATTTATTTAGTCTAATCCACACTGGCACTGATTCCTCATAATAGATTCAGCACATAATAATCAACACAATTATTTCTCAAGTTTGCAGGTATAAAGGGCAATGAACAGGCTGAAAAATGTTTCTGGAGTTAAGCCTGTGATGTTGGCAACTGAAAAATGGACAGAAAACATGGGAAATACGTAGTAAATATTGAACACTCTGGAAACCAGCCGGTGAGTACTGATGGCACTATTGTGGTATGTTCTGATAGCTCAGAGTCTTGTTTGCAATATTTATACAACTATAATATATATTTTTTATTACAACAGTTCTTCTCCCACAGGAATTCTTAATGAAAGTTGTACATGGAAGCCAATTTTTAACTATTCTAATATTGCTTATTAATGATAAAGTTTTTATTTTTTCTGCATAGCAATGTGTGCAAAATTGAGACATTTACTTAATACTCACTAATCTAAGTTATTAGCAGTTTCTTGAGCAACTTAATAGCCTGTTCAAACAATTCTCTAGTTATCGTAATTCAAACATAGCCAATAGGTCTATATTTGATTGCATTAACAAAATTTGTTTTTAAAATGTACTATGTAGATTTTTGTGTTAACTCCTTAGTTTTTCAATGTAATGTGTAGACTTGTCAGAACTCAAAGATTTCTATGTGTCTTTGAAAGTCAGAACATAATCTTGTAAGTGACCGCTTTGGCTTAGGAAGTAGACTAGATAGCAAATTCTTCAGGTTGATCTCTACTTAACTACTTATGAATTTCTTTTTTTGGTAAAGAGTTACATTAAGGTGAACTATTAGATTCCAATTATATACAGTATTATTTAACTATTATGTTTTAATTTAAAAGAAGCAATTTAGTACTGTGAGTTTTATGATTGACTTTTATGTAACTGTGCATGTCTGACTAGAGTCCTTGATATTAGAAATAGAAATGGAAATGTGCTGAGTGAAATCAGTATAGGTTTGAATGGGCAATTAGATATGGTGAGGAGAAATATTTTTTGACCCCATGCACTAACAAGGAAGGTACAGGGCAGAAAAATTGTACTTTTGAGTCTAGATCAGCATCCCCTTACCCTGAAGTTGTTCTTCACACTCCCTCTGGCCTTGAAACACTGTAATATTGTCTTCACAATGTCAAAATACGCAGATAAAAAGGTCTCTTTAGTAAGAAATTAATCATCTCAAATTAGACAAAGCTGAGAGTTTTCAAATAAAGGGAATGAATTAATGGACTGAATATTTCACTTTACTTCTGGCTATTTGGACATAATGGAGGGAAAATGTTTTTCCCCCTTGAGGGCCATTGCCACCAATGGATAAAAGTAATAATTAAAGGCCACATAAAAATGGACACTATAGGAGTTTATTTTTTTTGCTATTAGAAAACATGAAATGGTAAATTAATCTCTTTTCAATTATGAGCAGAGATTTTAAAATTACATTCCATGAACATAATTAATGCATATTAGATATATATTAATGAAGATTTTATATATATAATGAAGATTATCTTCTCTTACTCACTGCTTAGCTATTCTCTTTATTTCTTTGGCATGACATATGTTTAGAAAAATAGACATTGATGAATTCTTTATGCCCAAGTGTAATCCTTCTTGATTAATTTAATTACAATTGTACACCTTTTTATTTTTACTTATAGTCTCAATGGCCAGTGTCTGTATACATATTTAGTTTGATTATTTTACTAGAACTTAAGAGATTGAGCTAGCAAGGTCAATAACTTTTTAAATAACCATTTAGGTTTGAGCATTTAATCAATTAATCAGGGGAATTACATTTAAATAATACTCTTACTGTCCTGTGAGGAAAAAAATTCCAGATAGTTCTATAATATATTTTAGCTGTGACAAATTTACAAGTAACAGGTAATATTCCCATGAGTATGTAACACAGATTACTCTCCTTTTTCTTAAAATTGTATCTGGGTTATTTTTTTATTAACCTCATTTCAAAAAACACAGAATTTTCTAAACCTTTCTTATTTGAACCATCCTTTTAATTCACTTACTTTTTAAAGTCTCAGAATGTATTTAAATCATTTAAAGAATATTAGGTATCACGTACCATATATTGTTTAAAAAATAATTGAAGTCTTTTGCTTATATCTTCCCAATACCATTCTATTTCTCCTTTGTACTACCCACCCCATAAAGACTATGGTGAGTACGGTAGTACCTAAATATTTTCTAGCTTTAATTCTTATTATATTTCTCCACCTTATTTTGTCAAATTCAAACAAATATGTTGTGCCTTACCAATAAAGGTTAGGATCTGTAAAAATAGAAAATTCAAATAGAAACTAGAAAATGCATGTTGAGAGATTGATAAATTTCTTGTCTTTTATAGTTGTTTCACAAACTAATGTTAAAGCCAAGGAACCATGGAGTGAAAAATACGATTTTGAATGTTTTACTAACTTGCATTCCTGGGTAGACCTCACTTGTCATAATTTTTTAACCCTTTTACCAATATATGTTCTTTTTTAATTTGCTCTTCTTTTGTTAGAATGTTTATACTTACGTTTTTGAGAGATTGACCTTCAGAGGTTTCAAGGTCAACTCTTTAGTTTCTTATGCCAGGCACCCTCAAAATCTGACAGATGCCCTTAGTGAGGAACCAGTCTTGTGTTTGTGGTAAGACCCTTTCCTATAGCAGGATTTTTTCCTCCAGTCACTATGATACTGCTGGAGAACGTACTCTGACTTTCCATTCCAGGCCTCCAGCCTCCAGAGCGAGTTCCTACCATCACAAAGAGAGTGGGGCACCTTTGCTTTCCAATCTGTCATGCTGCCTGCACACAAACACCAAAAGTTTTGCTGACTTCCTTTGGTAGTTAGAACCTTAGCTTACACTCAGAATCAACACATGCCCCTGGAAGAGAAAATGACCTATGATTTTTAGATCACTTTGGTAAAGCTCTTTCCTCTTTTAATTTTTGAATAATCTAATTTTCATTTCTTTCAATGCCCTTCAATTATTTTTATTTATGTACTGATTGGTTGCAGTGGGAGAAGTGGCCTATTGAAATGTACTACATCAGCTCTTTAGATCTTGGTTTTCTCATTTTGAATATGACCCAAAAAAGTTCTTCTTGTTAAGCCTTAAGACCTCTAGAATTTTCACTGTAAGATATGTTTTTCTTAAATAATTTACCTGTACCTGCTTGCTATATAATGCTATTTAACAAATGCATTAGATATGATGAGGATAAAAGATAATGCTCATTTCTGGACTTTAACATCAATAACTATATAACATAATTAACGAATAACCTATTTATATTTCCTTGCATTGAGAAGAAATCAAATAAGTATATTCACTTATTTATTCTAGTCAGGTTTCAAATTAATTTATTTGATCAAATCTGTCATAATATACCATAATCTGATTTGTTAGAATTATATAGTAATTTCTTCTCTCCCCCTCCCCTCTCATTCTTTTCTATATACAGCCATTTCTGAGCCCAAGAAATCATGAAGCTCACAGTTCAACATGTGGGTTTCTAACATCAACTGATGTGACTGGTGATATTGGTACCATTTTAAATAGTGTCTGCACCAATACAGGGACATTTGGACATTCAGAATTTCCTCACAGAGAATTACAACATTGTCAGGTAATGTTTGGTGAAACACTGTTTATCTGGGTTATGATGTAATCCACGTGGAAATGCTCTTGATCTAATACTTTGGAGGGAAAATTCACTCAATATTAACATTGTTCTTTTGAAAATTAAAGCAGAAATGTCCAACCTTTTGGCTTCCCTGGCTACATTGGAAGAAGAACTGTCTTGAGCCACACATATACTAACACTAATGATAGCTGATGATGAAAAGAAAGAAAGCAAAAAAAGAATTGCAAAGAAACCTCATAATGTTTTAAGAAAATGTACAAATATGTGATGGGCCACATTCAAAGCTGTCCTGGGCCACATGCAGCCCACAGGCTGTGGGTTGGACAAGCTTGATCTGAAGCATTGGTGAACATGTCAGGCCACTGAGAGGAAATGCATGAGAGCTAGATTTTTTTTTTTTTAAAGAAAGAAGCAGTTTTATTAGATACACTGAATGGGAGAGCAGGCAGAGTCCCAGAGGGACAACTGTGCCAATGGCCTCTGGTAGCAAGTCTTACATATGGAAAAAATCATCAAGCATAGTAACTGGGGAATTGGGCTCGTGGGCTACACTGAACGCAGCAGCAACTTAGACAGGACAGCTAGATTTATGGGGCTCTTCATTTAAGGAGTTAATGATCATGATGGAAATACAAAAACATAGAATTTAGGGAACATATTGAAAAGCCAAAGAAAATAGTTTTGGGCTCCTTTTCTTGGAGAACTGAGTTATGTGATGATAGCAAACACATTGGCAGTGAGTGACATTGTAACTCTTGCTTTGCTGGGAAATGAAGTCATGTGTTAAGGTCCCAGGGCCCTGGTTTGTGGGTGACCTGACCCATGCTCCTTCCCTTCCTGCTCTGAGCCAATGTGGGCCTCTCATTAATCCTCCTGGTTCTGACCTCATGTGTTTTCAACCCTGACTTAGAAACCATTTAGTACAACCTTGGTTTGGTACCCAGAAGCAAACTTCCTATATTCATGACCCTTAAGTTCCTTGTTACTATGTTTTCTTCATCTTAAGGTGTGATCTTCAAGTCTTCCCCACCAGGTTAAAATTTAATTTTGAGGCTGCTGTTTGGTGATTTGGTTCAATGTTTCTACCTCTGGACTATGCCTCTCCTCTGGTTAATTTTATTGTAGAGACATTTTGGAGAGACTGACAAAATGAGAGAGGACCAACTCTCTATGTCAAGAGACATTGTGGAAGAATGCTTTTGACAGATAGGACTTATTTAGAGAATGTCTCTGATGACCTCAGACCAACTAGACCAGTCAGAGAGGTAAAGTTAGTTTAGATTCCTTTATGCAGCGACAGATGGAAAACAATGTATTTCAGGAAGCTTAGAATGTTTGCAGGAATTCATGCAGCTAGTTAGTGGCAGTAATAACACTGGAACACAGGTCTGAAGTCACAGGTATTTTTGTTAATCTTGCTCCTCTTTTAAGAATCAAGCCAAAAATGAGGATAATTACCTTCCTTATTTGAGATATGAGTATCCTCCCCTTATGCTTCAACTTCTAGGTCCTGAAAG
>PVKE010017773.1:0-30360 GCA_004027555.1 Craseonycteris thonglongyai
CTTTAGGCTCTGTGATCTGATTAGGGCACTGTGTGCTGTCCCTTGAGTTCGGATGTTAAATTGTCCACAGTCTTGTGGGGCTTCCATGCTCCCTAGGTCTCGGCTTCCAGCCCGCCCTCGATCCAGCTCCACTTTGACCGTAGTCCCCCAATCCCCCTTTGTTTTTGCCAGCCCCGGGCCGTGCTCCGAGTCTCTGTCCACGAACCGCTGCTTCCCTTTCCCTCTCTTGCTCTCCCTGTTTTTCTCTAACCTCTGTGTGTTGTTCTGCGTTGTGTGGTTCTCTTAGTTGAGGTTTCTTCTCAGGGTTTCTCCTGTGGATTCCCCTCTGTTCACAAGGCCCTTCCCAGGCAGTTATCAGTGTTCTCGTCTCATGCCGCCATCTTTGATTCTACTTTATTTTCTTTAAATGAACTTTTCACTATACTTGGGAGAGGATTTTGAGGACACTCAGGTCTTTTGAACATTTAAAAAATAATTTTGAAAGGCATAGAAAGATAAATATAACTTCCAGTTGTTCAGTATTGTTTATTATTTATCAAATACAGGTGCTGGGCTAAGCCCTTTAAATGTGTTATCTCATTAATCTTTACAACATCCTCATGAGATAGATACGTTTATTATATTTTTTCTTCTTTTTCTCAAACAAATAATCTGAAATTTAGAGTAAATAAATAACTTACCCAAGGTCATACCGAGCCCTGGTGTCATTTTTTAAAAATCCAGAATGTCTGTGCCCATAGCCCAGTCTCTGTGCAGCCTCATCTATGTGAAATCTATGCCAGACACTGAAAATGCAGAGATAAAGATCTGAGTCTTGCCTCATGTAGTCCATCGTCTTAACAGAGCTAAGTCAGCATCTGGCTACAGCCTACCTTGGTTTAGATTCTAGCTTTATGACTTAGCAGCTGAATGGATTTTGACAAGTTACTTAATTTTCCTGTGTCTAAAATGTGGATAACACTACGCATATGAGCTACCGGCACTAATCTCCCATAGAGAAACAGTGTCTATCTTGATAAGAACTCAGTGCCCAACACTCCAAATAACAGATATTCTCTCCTATACATATACACATTACCCATTTTGCTACTTTGGTCCCAATGGTAACAAATGTCCCATAATTAAAAAAAAAAATTTTATTTTGACAGAAAGAGAGAGAGAGAGAGAGAGAGAGAGAGAAAGAGAGATGGTGGTGGGAGGAGGGCCCAGAGCAGTCTCCACAGTTGTATGTTACTAGTTTTCGACATAGTTTCATTCCACACAGGGCAGCACAGGGCGGGAACTGGTCCGGGGGCCTCACATATGGCAGAAACACCTCTACAACCTGGGGGCCTCCCCCGTGCGAAGCTTGCCCTGGTGGGAACCAAACTGGGGGCTGCCCACATGAGAAGCACACACCAGTTCAGCATATGGGTCTGTACAGGCCAGGGCTGGAACTCAGTCCTCAGACTCCGGGTTGGAAGGTGAGCACTCAATCTGCTGAGCCATTCCAGCATCCCCAAATGTACCATAATTCAACCATTTCTTCAATGTGGTTAATTTGGATTGTATCTAAATCTTTGTGTATAAATGTCTGTTTACTGTATTTCTATAGACTGAATTCCTAGATGTAATATCACTTGGAGAATAAGTGTGAAGAACTTATAGTACCTGAAACATATGAAATTTTTCTGAAAGAGATGGTATCTGCACCAGAATTTTGTCTACGGTAGTTAGCAGAATTGCAGTTCAGTCTTGAATCACAGCACTTACAATACCTCAAAGTGGTCTTTAACTTTGAACTTTAATTTTGACTGAATTTGCACTATGAATGATAATATATAAAGTTTAGTATTTAGTTAACCTAAGTATAATCAGATCTGATAAACTTTAAATGATGATAATGAGATCAGAGTTTCCATTTGACTTCACTAAGGGACGAGTACAAACCTTAGCTAAATGTGACTGAGCAAACAGTTTGGTTCCAGTTTTCTCTCTTGTACCATCCAAGTTTTTTGATCCTTTCTGTGTTTCTCATGTTCTTGTTCCATTTTAGAAGGTTACTTCCTTTGAACAAGACATTTCATACTATTTGCAGCAAAATTTTAGTTTCCTTTTGCTTCTTAAAATACAGAGTCCATCATAGTGTTCAAAAAAGACTGTTTCTTCTTTCTACTGTTAAATACTTATCATCTGCCCTTTACTACCCAGAAAGATTCATACTGTTTTTAGGGTCCTGTGCAGAGTCACTCTGTATTTGATGGACAGCCTTGTTATGATGGTTTTATTCTAATGTTCCCAATTTGGGCATGATTACTGGGTCAAATTGTGAAGCAGCATAATCACTGTTATATTTCCTATGTCACTCTGTTATATGTCCTTCTGGACTACAGCAGGTGAGTTTAATTATTTACCTACTTGACAACCACATTCATGCAGCCTACACTAGTGAATGATGAATTCAAAGTTACAGCATAAATTGTTACATCAAAACTCTTATTCTGACATCAATGGAATCAAAGGGAAACTTCAACACAGGGATTCTCATTTATTTAGGAATTCAGGAGCAGCCTGCCCTCAAGGCAATCGTGTGGCCTTGATGCCCTTATATCACCGTTTCCATTCCAGTAATGGTAAGACTTCTCACAAATAACAGGGAAAACCAAAGTCACTGCCCTGTGCAACCAGATAATGTTTTTCCATGTTTATAAATGACTTGCTTTAGGAATGAATCATTTGATCTCTGTGGTTTGCTTGTCTAAATTCTGATTGAGTTTAAAGTAACATCAGAAGCCCTTTAATCTAATGCAATCAGGGCTGTAGTTAAAAGGGTTAATTGAAGAAGTTGGTTAAAGCTGAAAGTTATTTTTAAAAGACACCTTAAAGGTTTTACTTATCTTAAAAACATATAAGTTTGCCCTAATTCACCAATATTTTGCTGTAGACGCACTGTCCTCATTCTGAGTGTGGGTCCCCTGATGGGAATTTGGCACCATTTTTCTTGCATCCCCACACTCAGAATTCATTGTCTGTGAGTCCTGATTCACTTCTTCAGGTGGAACAATAACATAAGGGCATGGGCACAGAAACCCAAGTGTTGATGCCTTCTACATTTCTATGATTCTTTAAAAATACTTTACGATTGTCTCATATCTAATCTGACAACATAATTTTTCGTGAGTCACCTTTATAAAATCTTTCTAACGCATTGAATATGGGTTTCAAAGAAGCTACAACTCTCTTTTTGCATTCACATTTCATTGACTTACATGTTGTTTCATTAAATTATGCAATTTATGCAATTACAAAAGCAAGTTTAAGAGGCATAAACAGGGTTGGGAACAAACATAGCTGACTCTTGGCAAACACCCAACTCAACTGATGGGAGCAGAACTAGAGAGTGGCCTCTGCCAGGACCTTCTCACTGCTCTGGGCTTCCACAGAAAAGCTTTACAGGGCGGTGGGGAGCCTTGGAGAGTCTGAAATTTGGGTAAGTGGGGTTGGTGAAGAGCATCTTCTGTGTTTCTGAGAACGCTGCTCAATGTTTTATGGGGAAATTTGACTGCTATTTGCTATAATTTCAGTTAAGGTGTGAGGTGAGTCTTTTTTTTTTATTATTGTTAAATTTATTGGGGTCACATTGGTTGGTAAAAATTACATAGGTTCCAGGTGTACAATTGTACATTATATCATCTATGTATTGCGTTATGTTCTCACTATTCAGAGTCAGGTCTCTTTCCATTAGCATATATTTGATGTCCCCTCCCTTCTTCCCCACCCTTCCCCACTTACCTTCAGGTAACCACTAAACTATTGACTGTGTCCATGAGTTTTTGTTTCTTTGTTACTTTCAGTTTTACATTCTACATATAAGTGAATTCATGTGGTTCTTGATTTTTTTCAGTCTGACTTATCTTGCCTTTTGTAGCAATCAAAACCCTTTAATTTGAGATTCTAAAAGATTTTACCTTTTGGTTTACTCTAATACTCTAACACTTGTCTTGATGTAATTCTTAAGAGTTTCAATATCTGAGCTTAAGCAAATCTTCTGATGATATGACTTTTCATTTCCTTCATCTCCCCTCTTCCACATATCTTGTCCTTCACCCTCCTGCAACTCTTCAGTCTCAGGCACATCCTAACTTGGTTGTTGTGGTCAATGACTACAACCTCTCTGTAAGTTCTGTTCAAAAAATTACTTCCTGCCACCACCCCTCCAACTTTGCAGCTCCCTTCAGTAATCTCAAGTCTAAAGGTCCTAGCACTCAATCTTTTCACTTTACCTTACCCCTGCCAAATGAGTTTCTCTTCTTTTCCAGCATAAATTCTACTGTCAAATGTGATCACTCCCCTGCACACATCCTCAACTCCCTTAATGCACTCTCTTGCTTTCTAAGTTTTATTTGGGAAAATCCCATCCTTGGGTACATCTATTAATAATTATCTTCCTGATCTACAGGTGTAACAGAATGTGATTGTAAACAAACATGCAAATGAGTGATGGGTATTGGTCTTACATCAAATTTATGATCACTCACCTCAAGTTGACCTTATGCAGCCTGGTCTTATGTAGTCCACCGACTTTTCCACTCCTCTAGATGATTATTTCATACTTTCTCTACTCTCTTTAAATTCTCATATCTTTAGCACTATCCTTTCAGCTGACTTTGCTTTCTATTCCACCGAAGAAAACAAAAGCAATTAAAACTACTCACCTTTTATCATCTAAAAGTTGAGTTGGTTCCCATCTAAAACTACTCACCTTTTATCATTACTTCTTGTATACTCTGTCTTTTCTCCTATTTATCCATTATATACCTCTCTTTCATCAAGTTTTCCTCTTCAGCTGGATCATTCTCATCAGTATATGAATAAAAATGCCATTCTTTCTCTCATTAAAAAAAGAAAAAAACAAACTCCTAATTAAATTCTCACTTCTTCCTCTAGCTAATTTCCCATTTCTCTGCTCTTCTCTATAGAGCAAAATTTGTTAAAGCACAATCTGGGGGTCAAATATAATATATGGTGATACAAGGAGAACTGACTGTGGGTGGTGAGCACACAATGTAGCACATAGACGATGTATTATAGAATTGTATACTTGATACCTGTATACTTTTACTAACCAATATCACTCCAACAAATTTAAGGAAAAAAAAGAACAATCTGTATATACTGATTCTTTTCCTTTCTTCCCATTCTCTCAGATTAATTCCAGTCAAGCTTTTATCCCTACCCCTCTACCAAAACTTAACAGAATTACCAGATATTCACATTGCAGGACCCAATGTTTCAGCCTTCATCCTTACTTCACCCATCAGTACAACATTTAGGCCAATGGATCACTTACTTGGTACATCACTTTATGCACTAGGCTTCCAGGCACCATTTTCTTTTGGGCCTTTTCCTATATCTCTGACTGCTCCTACTCAGTCTCCTTTGTTGTTTTTTCTCATTTCTTCAACCGCATCACATTGAAGTATCCTAAGGCTTGAGTTTCATTGATTCAGTACCTACACTCACTTCCTTGGAGATCTTAACTAATCTTATGGCTTTAAATGCCACTGGAACTCCTATGACTCTTACGTTTATATTTTCACCTAGATCTCTTCTTTGGTATGTACAATTCCTATTCAGTCTCCACTTTCAAATCTAATGGGAAACTTAATATGTCCAAGATTAAGATTCTGATTTTATTCCCCAGACTTGCTTCTACTGCAGGCTTTCTTATTTTAGTAACTACAACTTTATTCCTTAAGTTGTTTAGTGTATCAGTTAGCTATTGCTTTATAACAAACCATCCTGGTCTCAAAGGCTTAGAACACCACTTATTTTTTATTAGTCACATTTTTTTTAGTTGTTAAAATTTATTGGGGTGATATTGGTTGGTAAAAATTACATGGGTTCCAGGTATATAGTTATACATTACATTGTCTATGTATTGCATTATGTGCTCACATTTCTTTCTTTCTATCTTTTTTTTTTTTGTGCTCATATTTCTAAAGGTTCATTTGGAGTTGGCTAATATAGACTGGCCTTGGACAGGCATTTGGCTTCAGGCTTTAGAGGTTAAGGCTCTGCTTCCTACTGAGTTTGGTGGTCACTGGAGCCACTGTGCTCCACTTGCTTCTTATCTTCCTAGAACAATCAGGCTTGTCAGGACATAGTCTTCTCATGCTGATGGCAGAGGTCTAAGAGGGCAAGAAATGATGTGCAAGATCTCTTAAGGCTTAGGCTCAGTCTGTGGGTGTACATACATGTCATTGGCCTAAGTTAAGTCTGTGGTGGAGCCCCATGATCAAAGAATGAGAAAACAGAAAATGCTCACATTGAGAGGGATCCTGGTGCTGGGAAACATGAATAATTAGGGTCAATAATTCAATAGACTATACTCAGCTCAAATCCTCAGTGTTGTACTTAATTCTTCTTTCTCATACTAGCGCTCAACATCTAATAGTAAAAATACTGTTGATTTTGCTTTCAAAATACATGCCAAATACAATCAGTTCTCACCACCTTCACTGCTACCACTCAGGTCCCAACCACCATCATATATTACTTGAATAGCCATAAAGGCTTCTATCCAGTGTCCCTGATGCTGCCCCTTACTCTTGGTAGTAACCAGAGTAGTCCTGTTAAGTATAGGTCAATGTGTATTATTTTCAAATTCTTCTAAGAGCTTCCAAACCTAGAGAAGAAGTGGCCTAAAAGAATGCACACAATCTTAAGTCCATCGCCTTACTTCTTCTGCTTCACATGGCTCCAGAAATACTGCACTCCTTGATATTTCTTGAAAATGTCTCAGGGCCTTTGTACTTGCTGGTTCCTTTGCCTGAAATGTTTTTGTCCTATATATCAACATGTCCTGCTCTCTTAACTTCCTTCAGGTCTGTACAAATGCTGCCATCTCAGAAAGGCCTTTATTATTCAATGTTTAAAAAACATTTATTTTATTGTTTTTGATAGAGACAGAGATAGAGAGAGACAGTTTTCGACATGGTTTCATTCCACACAGGTGGGTTGGGGTGTCGCAGGGTAGAAACCAGGCCAGGGGGCCTCCCACACATGGAAAGCTTGGCCCAGTGAGAACCGAACTGGGGCCTTCCTGCATGGGAAACACACCCCAGTTCAGCATATGGGTCCACACGGGCTGGGGCTGGAACTCAATCCTTGGTGCCCGCCGAGCCATCCCCACTGAGCCTATTATTCAATTTTGTCTCCCCAACCTTGCCACCCCCAGTACTCTCCATTATCATTTACTGCCTTGTTTTTAATAGTACTTATCATCATCAAGCATATATTATATTTATTTTTTGTCTTTCTTTACTAGAATAAAAGCTCTCTTCTTCTGTCCTTCTAGCTGAGATTTTTTTTGGCCCTCTTGTCACTGTTATACTTCCAGTGTCTAAAAAAATAGTCTAGACCTTCAATAAATATTTAATAAATGATAGACCTTCAATTTCATCATGGGCAGAAATAATTACCCTAGAAATGTTTAACTCTCTAAATATTGTTAATTTATCTAGTCCTTTGAAATTTGCTATGGATTTATAAATTGTTTCATCAGAAAATTTTTATAATTTGGATGTTGATTAATAACTAAAGTACATAATAGAGAATATATTCATTGAAATTATCTCTTCTCAACTGAATTTTATTTTCTTCTTTTCTCCTCCTTCTACAATCCATAGTGTTTACTCAGGACAGCACAAAATCTTTATTTTTTGTTTTGTTTATTTTCAAAATGACTGGTTTTGTGGTTTCAGGAAGATGGCCTCAGTTGGAAAAGTAAGTAAGTTTAACTTTCCTTTAGGTTTTGAAATGACTAAACTTCAGAATAGATAGAATGTTTCTTTTATATAGTATTTCTTCAGCCTTATAATTTTATGTTCAAGCTAGTTTATTTTTCTAAATCCTCCCTTTTACCCTCCTCTGAGGGCAAAGTAAATTGCTTTTCTTTGCAGAAACATACCAGCAGCATCCTGCAGAATCTTTGAGGAAGCTTATCCATTGTCATTAATTTTGGAAGATTCATGGACCCCCGTAAAAGATATAAAAAGTTAGTGCTTGGAAGCTGATGATTACTTTTACTTTTCTTTCTTTTCATATGCAAGAGGAGGTGGGTGGGTGTATTTTCTTAGTTTTAATGATAGTGATACATGATCAGACATAGTCATTCTTCTCCCTCTCTAATGGGGGTTGGGAGTGACTGTTCATCCAAAAACTAGAGCTCAGTTTTTAGTAAGAATTATGTGTGTCTGGATGAAAGAAATTGGTTTCTAGCATCTATCAATAAGTTTAGTTTCCTTTGTGTATCTTACAAAGTTCCTTTCATTCCTTTTACTTTATGAAAGGTGATTGAAGTTGAGCTTTAATGAAACTAAATATATTGCTGCAATTCCCTGCAACTATTATATTTCCTTCCATATGTCAGGCTGAAGACAATTATCAATAAAATGTATAGAACTATTATTTGGCACTGGCACTCATGACTTATTACACACATTTATAAAGGCACAGGGGGTAGGTGGGGTTAGGTTTTCCAAGCATTTACAAATCTTTTGATCTTTGACTGTTTTAATTTATAAAAACTTTATATTTTAATCTTGTATAAAAAAAACAAAAACATTACTACTCAGTTTATTTATGTTCTGTATTTCAAAGGAGACATTTTTTTTTGTAGGAACACATAATCATTTTCACCTCCCTTGAAATAATCAAACAATAGTTGTCTTTAAATGAAAAAATTGAATTTAAATGGTATCATTTTTAATGGCTGGCATGTATTAAGAAAAGTACTTGATGGTAATTATTTGATTTCTTTCCCCAAACCAAAAGCAATAGATGAGTGGGTTCGTGACAAAGAGTAGTAGCTTTAGTGTTCTACAGAGCTTCTTTCCAGTTGTCAAGAGTGACTTGTAATATTTTCTTTGGGGCCCAGTGACCCTGAACCCCATGTCTCTCTGGGAAAAAAGATAGGAGATTCTACCTTAAAGAAACAAATAGTAAAAAAAAAAAAAGGATGGGCATATTACCCTGGACATACTTCACAAATATTTCCAATATTAATTTCTCTGAGGAAGGGCAATAAGCAGGCATTCACTTTGAAAGTTCAAAGTCTTATTGTTAGCCATTTAAAATGGGAATGTTAATAATAAAACAATTAAAGTAAACAGTTTATAGCCTGTGTGAGAATCATCAAAGTTATAAACCAGAGGAGATATTTAAATAACAAACATAATTGGTCAAAATGTGTTAAAAAGAAAAAAAGAGGAAGCTAGGATAGCTCAGCGGGTTATGCTCTTGTTTTGTGGCCCTGGGGACTGAGGATTGAATCCTGGCTCTGGCCCATGTGGTTCCATATCCTGAACTGGGGCGTGTTTCCTATGCAGAAGCCCCCCACTTCCGTTCATGCCCCCCCAGTTCAGCCCCTGGCTTGAAGGGGCATGCCCACAGTATTGGAGGCCGCCAGCTCAGTTCCTACCCTGCGTGGCCCCCGCCCACCTGTGTGGAACAAAACCATGTTAAAAACTGATGGAAGACGTCATCAAGATGGCGGCATGAGAGGAGCTCTTGAAATATCTCCTGGAAACACAACAATTTAAACAACTAAAATCCAACCAGAGAATCCCTAAGTAGCACACAGCCTCGGCTGAGAGATACAAGAAAATTCCTAAAGCTGGAGAAACAGGCAAGTGAGAGAAAGAAAGGGAGCCATGTGGGAACCCACCACAGAGCACGACCCGGAGACCCACCCAGTGACCGACCCAGAGGCTGACCCGAGTCCAGCAGAGGAGACACTGATGGAGGTGGGAGCGCAGGGACATGGGTCCAGGAGCAGAATGACTCTGGGCGGGTTGGAGGCCTGGAATGGACAGGCGGAGGCGCAGACACTAGAGCTCGGGGTGGGCGGAGAAAGCGGGTGTGGCTGACAGTGGCGAGAGGCCCCGGTGGGAGTGCGGGGGGCACAGCCAGGGGGTGGTGAGGGCGGCCAGAGCACGGGGCAGGAGGCCAGAGCGAGGCACAAGCAGCAGCCAGAGATCAGTGCGGGTGACTGGAGTGAAGATCCGGCTGCTGGTGCTTGAGTGAGGCAGCTGGAGCTGGGGGCCCATGGAGCATGAGGCCGGCAACCGGAGCCAGAGGCAGGTGTTCCAGTGGCTGGAGCGCCAACTCCTGGAGTATGCTGGCAGCTGAGGTGCAGAGTGGCCCTCAGTGAGGTGAGGCCCCAACCGGAGCACCGCGAGGCCTTGGATACGGAGCCCGGCTGCTTCCCCTTGCTATCTCTCAGGCTTGCCCCACAGGCCTCGCCCACCTCGAGCCTAAAGGACACTGCTGCTGGGAAACTGCCATTACCCTGTGGCACAATCAGACCTGTGCCATTCCCAACAAACCCTACCCTCACTCTTCCGGCTGAAATCAGCAGAGGAAAGCTGCCATTACCCTGTGACACAATCAGACCTGCACCTTTCCCAACAGACTCTGCCCCCAGTCTTCCTGCTGAAGCCAGCAGAGGGAAGCCACCATTACCCTGTGAAGCAAACAGACCTCTGCCTTTCCGAACAAGCCCCACCACTACCTGTCCCATTGAAGCCAGCAGAGAAATCTATGTGTGGCATCTTCTGACATCAGGGGGATCTCGGAGGCATAGAATACCCTCCCCCACCATACCTTCTCAAAGAGGAGGCATACAGAGACCAGGGAAGCTGAGTCAAAGAGAAGCCCACCTCCTAGGAAGTCTCCCACTGTGAGAAAACAAAATTGATAAGAGGAAATATTATAAGACATTAACATCAACTAGGAAGTAAAAGAAAGATACCTTGACATATACCAAGGGAAAAGACCACATGTCCAGGAAACAAAACACTCCAACAGTGATGAATACCTATTTGAACAAAGGAGCTCAGAAAGAAAGAGAAAATTCTACAGAAAAGGAATTTGAAGATATAGAATTATATGAGCTAAATGACAGAGAATTCAAGGTTGCAATTATGAAAATACTCAAAGAGATCAGAGAAAACTGGCGGAGTACACAGAAGGAGCTAAGTGATCTCAGAAAGAAAATGGAATCTATGAAAAAGACGCAAATAGAAATTCTGGCAATAAACAACACAATAAAAGAAATGAAAAATGAAATAGCTAGCATAGAAAGCAAAGCTGACCAGATGCATGACAGAATTAGTAAAATTGAAGACAAAATTTTGGAAATGTCACAGAAGGAAGAAGAGAGAGACCTAAAATCTAAAAGAAATGAAAGATATCTATAAGAACTATCTGACTCCATTAGAAAAAATAATATAAGAATAATAGGTATTCCAGAGAAAGCAGAGGACAAGATGGGCACAGACAATCCACTCAGACAAATAGTAGATGAGAACGTCCCAAATTTATGGCAAGAACTAGAACCTCAAATTCAAGAAGGAAACAGGACCCCTAGCTACTTGAATCCTAACAGACCCTCTCCAAGGCACATTATACTAAAGATGTCAAAGGTCAAAGACAAAGAAAGGATCCTCAAGGCAGCCAGAACAAAGCACACCATAACCTATAAAGGAAAGCCATCAGATTCTCATCAGATTTCTCAACAGAAACTCTACAAGCCAGAAGGGAATGGAACAAACTATTCAAAATATTAAAGGAGATAAATTACCAGCCAAGAGCCCTATACCCAGCAAAGTTATCTTTTAGATATGAAGGAGGAATAAAGACCTTTGCAGATATACAAAAACTGAAGGAATTCTCCAGCACAGGCCAGCATTTAAAAAAATAATAGAGGAGGCGATTGGATCTGAAACAAAAAGTACAAGTAAGTAGGGATAAACTGGAACAACAAAAATATAAAAAGGGGAGGAAGTAGACTTGAGTTCCCAAAGAGAATAGAGATAAGAAACATTCTTAAGAAAAAGAACCAATGCATATATGAAACTTTCCTTTATATAAACTTCATGGTAACCACTGAAAAAAACTTAGAACTGAGACACGTAACAATAAAATAAAAGAATACAGAAAAAATAGTCATAAACACCATCAGATTAAAATAATGAATGGGAAGAAAAAAACAATGAAGCAATAAAAGAAAAAAAAAAAAAAGAGCTACCAGAAAACAAAAGATAAATGGCTATAGGAAATCCTCATATATCAGTCATCACCCTAAATGTATATGGACTGAACTCACCAATAAAGACACAGAGTAGTAAACTGGATTAAAAAACAAAAACCAACCTTATGCTGTCTACAAGAGACATACCTCAGCCATAAGGACAAACACAGACTCAAGGTGAAAGGGTAGAAAAAATACTCCAAGCAAATGGCAGCTATAGAAAGCAGGTGTAGCCATACTTATATCTTGCAAAGCAGACTTCAGGATCAAAAAGATAATAAGAGACAAAAATGGACATTTCATAATGATAAAGGGGACAATGCAACAAGAAGATATTACACTTATTAATATATATGTCCCCAATCAAGAAGCACCAAAATTGACAAAGCAACTACTAACAGATCTAAAAGGAAAAACTGACAAAAAAAATTATAGTAGGGGACTTAAACACACCATTGACAGCCATGGAGAGATCATCCAAACAGAAAATAAACTAAGAAATACCAACTTTAAATTATACATTAGAGCAACTGGACATAACTGACATTTACAGGACACTTCATCCGAAAACACAGGACTATACATTCTTTTCCAGTGCACATGGAAGTTTTCAAGGATAGACCACATGCTGGAACACAAAGCTAGCCTCAGCAAATTTAAGGAGATCGAAATCATACCAAGTCTAATATCTGACCACAAAGCTTTGAAATTGGAGATCAACTACAAAAAGAAAGCAGGAAAAAACACATATACATGGAGATTAAACAACATGTTATTTAAAAATGATTGGATCAAAGAGGAAATAAAAGAAGAGATTTAAAAAATACATAGAAACAAATGACAACAAAAACACAACATACCAAAATTACTGGGAGGCAGCAAAAGCAGTAATAAGAGGGAAATTTATATCTCTACAGGCCTTTCTCAAAAAACAAAAAAAATCACAAGTAAACAATCTAATATCACATCTTTAAGAACTAGAAAAAGAAGATGAAAAACACCCAAAGCCAGTAGAAGGAAGGAAATAAAAATTAAAGCAGAATTAAATGAAATAGAGAATAAAAAAACAATAGAAAAAGTAATACAACAAAGAGCTGTTTCTTTGAAAAAATTAATGAAATTGACAAACCCCTGGCTAGACTCACCAAGGGAAAAAGAGAAAACACACAAATAATCCCAATTAGAAATGAAAGAGGGGAAATTACAACTGATACCACAGAAATGCAAAGGATCATACAAAAATACTATGAAGGACTATATGCCACCAAATTTTGCAACCTAGAAAAAATGGACAAGTTTTTAGAAACGTATAGTCTACCTAGACTGAATCAAGAACTGGATAACCTAAACAAACTAATCAACAGTAAGGAAATTGAAACAATCATCCAAAATTGTCCCAAAAGCAAGAGTCCAGGACAGGATGGTCTCACTAACACGTTTTACCAGGCATTCAAAGAGGAACAAACTAACACCTATCCTTCTCAAACTTTTCCAAAAATTCGAAGAAGAGGTAATACTTTCCAGGACAGGATGGTCTCACTAACACGTTTTACCAGGCATTCAAAGAGGAACAAACTAACACCTATCCTTCTCAAACTTTTCCAAAAATTCGAAGAAGAGGTAATACTTTCCAACCTATTCTATGAGGCCAACATTATCCTAATGCCAAAGCCAGGCAAGGACATCACAAAAAAAGAAAACTATAGACCAATATCTCTGATAAACACCAATGTAAAAAGCCTAAACAACATATTAACAAAAAGAATACAACAATGCATTAAAAAGATTATACATCACAATCAAATGCGATTTAACTCAGGGACATAAGGATGGTCCAACATACACAAATTGATCAATGTGATACACCACATAAACAAAATTAAAGAATAAAACCATATGATTATATCAATTAATGCAGAAAAAGCATTTGACAATATACAACATTCATTTATGATCAAAACACTTAATAAAATGGGTATAGAAGGAAAATACCTCAATATAGTAAAGGCTATATATGACAAACCCTCGGTGAATGTCATATTGAATGATGAAAAACGGAAACGTTTTCTTCTAAAATCAGGAATGAGACAGGGATGTCCCCTGTTACTACTGCTATTCAACATAGTGCTGGAAGTTCTAGCCAGAGCCATTAGATAAGAAAAAGAAATAAAATGCATTTAAATTGGAAATGAAGAATTTAAACTGTCACTGTTTGCAGATGATATGATCCTTTATATAGAAAACCCCAAAGACTCTACAAGAGACACACCTCAGCCAGAAAACTATTAGACACCAGAAAACTATTAGAAATAATAAATGAATACAGTAAAGTTGCAGGATACAAAATCAATGTACAAAAATCCACAGCTTTTTTATATACAAACAACAGAGCTTCATAAAAAGAAATGAGAAAAACGATACTGTTTGTGATCAAAACAAAAATAAAATACTTACGAATAAACTTAGCAAAGGATGCGAAGGACTTATACCTGGAACACTATAAGACACTATTAAAAGAAATTGAAGAAGGTACAAAGAAACGGAAGGTATTCCATGTTCGTGGATATGAAGAATCAACATAGTTAAAATGGCCATATTACCCAAAGCAATATACAGATTTAATGCAATTCTGATCAAAATCCCACAGACATTCTTCCAATAAATAGAGAAAAAAGTTATCAGATTCATATGGACCCATAAAAGGCCCTGAATTGCTAAAACAATCCTTCGGAAAAAAAATAAAATAAAATAAGGCTGGAGGCATCACACTCCCTGACTTCAGTCTATATCATAAAGCGTCAATAATCAAAACAGCTTGGTATTGGCAGAAAAACAGACAAACAGACCAATGGAACAGAACCAAAAACTCAGAAATAAACCCACAAATATATGGACAGATAATCTTTGATAAAGGAGCAAAAAATATACAGTGGGGAAAAGGAAGCCTCTTCAGTAAATGGTGCTTGGAAAATTGAAAAACCACATGCAAAAGAACAAATCTGGACTGTGAACTGTCACAATATACCAAAATTAACTCAAAGTGGATTAAGGACTTCCACAGAAGATCCAAAACTATAAAGTGCATAGAAGGCGGCATTGGCACTAAACTAACTTATAGACCTTGGGCTCAGAAAGCACTTTATGAACTTGACCCTAAAAGCAAGGGATGTAAAAGAAAAATAAATGAATGAGACTATATCAAATTAAAAGCTTCTACACAGCAAAGGACACCATTATCAAAGTAAAAAGAAGGCCAACCAAATGGGAGAAAATATTTGCAAACAATGCCTCTGATAAGGGGCTAATATCTAAAATATATAAAGTAGTCATACAACTCAACAACAAAAAAACAAACTATCCAATTAAAAAGTGGGCAGGAGATCTAAACAGGTACATCTCTCCTGAAGACATACAAATATCCAGCAGATACATGAAAAAGTGCTCAACATCACTAGCAATTAGGGAAATGCAAATTAAAACCACAATGAGATACCACCTCACACCTGTTAGAATGGCTTATCACCAACAAGACAAGGAATAACAAGTGCTGGAGAGGCTGTGGACAAAAAAGAACCCTCATACACTGCTGGTGAGAATGTAAATTGGTACAACCACTGTGGAAGGCAGTGTGGAGATTCCTCAAAAAACCCAGAATGGAATTGTCATGTGACCCAGCAATCCCTCTCCTGGGTCTCTACCCAAAAATCCTGAAAACCTTGATCTGCAAAGATATATGTACCCCAATGTTCATCACAGCAGTGTTCATGGTGGCCAAGTTGTAGAATCAACCAAAGTGTCCTGTGATAGATGACTGGATAAAGAAGTTGTGGTACCTTTATACAGTGGAATACTACTCAGCAATAAGAAAAGATGAAATACAGCAATTTGTGACATGGATAGACATTGAAAACATCATATTAAGTGAAATAAGTCAGAATGAAAGAATCAAGAAACATATGACTTCACTCATAGGTGGAATATAAAACTGAAGGTAACAAAGAAACAAAGACTCAAGGACACATTCAATAGTTTAGTAGTTACTTGAGGGTATGGGGGGAGGTGGGTGGGAGAAATGGGTAGGGGGGAGTAGGGAGGGGAGTCAAACACATGGTGATGCAAAGTGAGCTGATTCTGTGTGATGAGCACATAATGCGATGTATAGACAATGTAATGTAGAATTGTACACCTGGAAACAATGTAGTTGATATCAATTAATGTCACCTCAATAAATTTAACAAACAAATAAAGAAAGAAGGAAAAAAAACAAACTGATGCCATACAACAGGGGTGTCAAACTGGCGGCCTGCAGGCCGCATGAGGCCCCCAAAGTAACTCTTTGTGGCCCACGATGCTCTGAAATAAAATAAAAATAGGAAAAATTATTATGAAGAAAATAGCGCTTAGGGGAGATAGAGGCAATACCTTACACACAATTCCCTCGTTAACCCTTTAACTACCGAAGATGAGTATACACGGTGCCCCGTGCCTTTCCTGGGGGGCTGTGGGTGTGTATAAATGCGCTGACTCAGTTCTGGCGACGTTTGTAAATGTGATGTGGCCTGCGTGAATCTTGCCTGTTGCACCAAATGGCCCGTGTTTTAATTTAGTTTGACACCCCTGCTGTACAACTATGGAGATGGCACTGGGCCCTCTCCCTTCTCTCTGCCTGTCTCTGTCCAAAACAATAAAATAAGAAAAAAGATTCAATTGAGAATATGCTGTGAGATTTTAACCACTTTGTTCCTTTTCATACCCTCTCCTCAATCCTCCTTCTCAAGTGTCTGTCAAGTTGTCGTCTTCCTGTTATGTCTAGAGTGACAGGAGGGTGACACTTCAGAGACAAGGTACTGAATACCTGCTTCCCCTTCCCATTTCCCAGCTGTGACAGTCTCCTGGCCCAGCCATTCCCAGTAGGTGTTACTCCTTGTTGCATGCAGTTCCACATGTACAGGGTGGAAATGGCATTTTCCTTGGGTGAAGACATATAGTGCTTTAATGAGAAAGGTGCTGATAAAGCTTTCTCCATTTCTACGGGAACTCAAAAGAGGACTGGTTGGACTGCAGGACACTGTTTTTAAAACTTAAAAGCACTATGTAGGCACTATTATTGAAAAAGGCTTTATTTTAAGTTTCTGCTTTTGGAGATTGTCAAGGAAAACATTCAGTTCATCAAAGGCTATTCACCAAGTCTTATTTTAATGTTCAGAGTTTTCACATCTGTTGTCATATGGCTGTTCTAGGACATTGGGTGCACATGAAATATCTTGTTCCACATGATTAGACAGTTCTTGTCTGAAGGCACGAGGCCCCACCCAGCCTGAAGAGCCAGCTGCAAGCTGGCTGATGGCGACCCTAGCCTCTGTAGCCAGATTGCTTGCCTTTGAATCCCAATTCTCTTTTTTCTTTAAGATTTATTTTATTGTTTTTGACAGAGATAGAGAGAGACAGAGAAGGGGGAAGGCCCAGAGCAGTCTCCATAGTTGTACGTCATCAGTTTTTGACATGGTTTTGTTTCACACAGGTGGGTGGGGGCCACATAAGGCGGGAACTGGGCTGGGGGCCTCCTGTACAGGAGGCATGCCCCAGTTCAGCATATGGGTCCACATGGGCCAGGGCTGGGGTTTTATCCTTGGTCCCTGGGGCTGCAAACCAGCTGAGCCATCCTGGTTTCCCTTGAGTCCCAATTCTTGTGCCTCACTTTTCTCATCTGTAATATGGGGGCAATAATGGTATTTTCCTTATAGAGTTGCAGTACAATGCTGAGAACAGTGCCTAGCATGTTGTGGTTTATGAACTGGGAATGGAGGAGGTTGAGAATAAGAGTGATTCTATTAATACTTTGCATTTAAGGTGAGATATGACTGAACTCTACAAAAGTAAAGTGACTCATTAAAGAGTGTAACAGCAGCAATACATTTTATTCTACTCCAACATTTAGGTTCAAGACATTTCTTTTACTTCTCTAAATCAAATTTAATCTGATGCAAGCCTTCATCTCATTATGTTGGCTGGAAATTCGAATTATTGGAGTTTTCTCTTTTTTCAAATTGTGCAAAGGTGGAAATGGGATGAGATGGGGGAGAGGGATGTGAATCCTACAATGAGAATGTTTGGGAATGATTCTTATGTCTTTGGTTCAAATGGATCTCTGCCTAAGCTCACATCTATCTTGGATGGGGAGAGGCTTTTTGTTGTTGTTGCATTTCCCCTATCTCAAACTTTGCAGAGGTATAATTGGCTAAAAATGTATATTTTAAGTGTACAACATGATCATTTGATATATGTAATACATCAGGAAATGACATCACAATCAAATAAACTAATACATTTGTCACCTTACATACTTACCTTTAAAAAACTTTTCTGGGGATGTCAGAATGCCTCAGCAGGTTGAGCACTTCCTTTGCAGCCCCAGGGTCCAAGGGTTGAGTCTTGGCTTGTGTAGACCCATATGCTGAACTGAGGTGTGCTTCCCATGAGGGAGACTACTGGTTCAATCCCCAGCTCATGGGGCCTGCCTCCCATGTGGGAGGACCCTGGCCTGGTTCCCACCCTGGGTGGCCCAGTGCCCACCTGTGTGAAATGAAACTATGTTGAATACTAATGTCATACAACTGTGGAGACTTCTCTGCGTCCTCCCCCTTCTCTCTGTCAAAAACAATAAAATAAATCTTTTTTATTTTTCCTGTGGCAAAAGCTTTAAGATATATTCTTTTAGCAAATTTCAATTATACAGTACAGTATTTTTTTTTTATTGTTAACCCTTTCGCTGCAGTGGTATTTTATTGCCGTACACAAAGCAGTTTCAGGGATATCTTAAAATAAATAATAAAGGAAAATTTGGTTATGTCGAAAAAAATTTTGAAGGTGACCGTGGCTCCATCCAGTGAATAAAATACAAGTGTTTTACCATAAATTGCATTGCCACACACGCCTGTACTGCAATAAAATATGCAGAGAGGTGAAAAACATGAACGAAAACCTAGATGAGACATACTCATATATGTATACCAGCAATAGCAACTCATGATGAGACATTATCATCACATACAGTGAAAGGGTTAAATTTATTGGGGTGACATTGGTTGGCAATAACTATGTAGCTTCCAGGTGTACAACTCTACATTACGTCATCTATGCATTGCATTACGTGGTTACCACCCAGAATCACTTCTCCCTCCATCACCACATATCCAGTGCCCATTCTCAACACCCCCTCATCACCCCCCCCCATACACACACAGTCTCCCTCTTCCCCTTGCTCCTTACTCTCAGGTAACCATCAAACTGTTGAGTGTGTCCATAAGTTTTTGTTTCTTTGTTATTTTCAGTTTTATATTCCACCTATAAATGAGATCACACGTTTCTTCGTTCTTTCAGTCTGACTTATTTCATTTAATAAGATGGTTTGAAGGTCCATCCATGTTGTTACAAATGACTGTATTTCATCTTTTCTTATTGCTTGAGTAGAATTGCACTGTGTACATGTACCACAACTTCTTAATCCAGCCACCTATCAAAAGACACTTGGTTATTTCCATTAGTAGACCACTATGAACAGTGCTATGATGAATATTTGGGTACAGAAATCTTTGCGGATTAAGGTTTTCAGGTTTTTTTGATAGATACCCAGTAGAGGGATTGCTGGGTCATACAACAATTCCATTCCTAATTTTTTGAGGAATCTCTATACTGACTTCCATAGTGGTTGTACCAGTTTACATTCCCACCAGCAGCATATGAGGGTACCTTTTTTATTGCAAACAAAAAACTGAAATACCTAGGAATAAATCTAACAAAGAGTGTGAAGGACTTATACACTGAAAACTACAAGACACTATTAAAAGAAATGACAGAAGACACAAAGAAATGGAAAGATATTTCATGTTTATGGATTGAAAGAATCAGCATAGTTAAAATGGCCATATTACCCAAAGCAATATATAGAGATTCAATGCCATTCTCATCAAAAATCCCACAGACATTCTTCAAGAAATAGATTTAAAAAATTATGAAATTTGTACATGTCACCCCAAAGGACCCCGAACTGCCAAAAGCTATCCTAGGAAAAAAGGATAAAGCTGGGACATCTCACTGCCTGACTTTATTCTGTACTATAAAGCCTCAGAAATCAAAACAGCTTGGTATTGGCAGAAAAAAACAGATATACAGACCAATGGAACAGAATTGAAAATCCAGAAATAAACCCACAAATATATGGACACATTATTGTAGACAAAGAAGCGAAAAATATACAGTGGGGATAAGAAAGCCTCTTCAGTAAATGGTGCTGGGAAAATTGGAAAACCACATGCAAAAGACTGAATGTGAACTGTGATCTGTCACTCTATACAAAAATTAATTCAAAATGGATCAAAGACCTCCACACAAGACCCAAAACAATAAATTGCATGGAAGAAAACATTGGTACTAAACTTACAGATCTGGAGTTCAGGGAGGACTATATGAACCTGACCTCGATGGCAAGGAAAATAAAAGCAAAAATAAATAAATGGGACTTTATCAAACTAAAAAGCCTCTGCACAGCAAGGGAAACCATCAACAAAGCAAAGAGGAAACCATCCAACTGGGAGAAAATATTTGCAAACAATGCCCCTGATAGGGAGCTAATATAAAAAATTTACAAAGAACTTGTACAACTCAACAACAAAAAGACAAGCAATCCAATTAAAAAATGGGCAGAAGAGTTAAACAGACACTTCTCTCATGAAGACATACAAATGGCCAACAGATATGTGAAAAAATACTCAACTTCACTAGCAATTAGGGAGATGCAAATAAAAACCACAATGAGATACCATCTTACACCTGTTAGAATGGCTATAATCAACAAGACAAGGAACAACAAATGCTGGAGAGGCTGTACAGTATTATTAACTAGAGTCACTATGCTGTATTTTAGATTCTCAGAACTCATTCATCTTATAATTGGAAGTTTGTTATCCTTTGTACAACATCTCCCCATTTCACCCACCCCCAGCCCCTGGCAACCACCATTCTATTCTTCACACATAAGTGATACCACAAAGTATTTGTTTTTCTCAACTGTTTTTGTTACAGACTGGAACCTGGGTCTTTGTGAGGCTGGGTGCCTAGGTGGCTACAGTTGGTTCTCAGGAATATACTGAGTAGTCATTCCTTTCAGGGGTCCTGCCATCTCCTCACTTCGTGGAACCGTCTTGTTATAGAATCCTTTCTTAGTCTTAGAGGAAGCTCTCCCTCCAAGCATTCACCTTATTTCCTTCCCTTTTTCTCCTACAGACTTAGCAAAGCTCCCTAAACAAGTTTAGACTTTCAGGGACAAAAAAATAAAACCTATAAAGATGCATAACGTTTAAGCAATGCCTCTTTGGGGCCAATAACATGAATTCTCCTAACAAGAAAACAGAAATACTTGGTGGCTATTTGGAATAGGAAGAGAATAGCAAAAAGAAAACACATATTAATCTCACCATTTTGGTGTAAATATTGGTTCAGAGTGTGGAGCATGGAGTTAATTTTCTCTAGAGTTTCTGGTATAACTCATTTCACACTTGTAAGAGTTATCTCAGTCACTCATTGAAATTAACAAGTCATGTTAAATGGCAGTCAGTGCTTGTCTATTGTATGGCTCATGTATTTTCTTTCATTGGAAAATGCAGCATAATTCTTCCCATAATAGAGCTCTTAAATGATGGAAGTGCAGAGCAGATCTGAGGGACCCAAACACACCAAGGCAATGCTGAATCGGTTATATTTGGTCTGATTTTTAAAACAGATGTTTTGTGTCATAGAGTTGGAGGATGTCATCAGAGGACATGACCTCTGTTGACCCATGAGTTGGACCCAGGCAATTGGATGCTCCTTGCCCAGTCTCTTGTCATTAGAATGTACCATTCCAGTAGCAAGAGCTGTTTTAAGGATGTAGCCTTGAGAATAAAGTGTTGCTGAGACCATCTGGACTAAATAGGTGACTGAACACCGTTATGGCCTCTATATAAACTTTTAAGATTTGACAGACAGATGCAGAGAATTCATCTTGGTTATTGCCTACAACAAGCCTCATAATTAAGTTTTCTTGTTTATTAAAACTAGCACCTAGCAATCTGGAGTGTTCCTTCCTCTTTTCTTTGGTCTATTCTTGCCCTCCATGTATGGGGGCCAGTTTGTGAGCCAACACGTAGAACTGAACTAAGCCAATTACTTTTAGTCTTTGAAATACTATGTTCTAGATTTTAAAAATTACTGCGAACCAGTATTTGGTCAATCTATGACCCTGGATTACATAATGTAACATTGAAAAAAATCCTTCATAACCTGACATTTCCTACCACAGGTTCATTGATCTCTTTCTCTTCTCTTTCCTTACTATTTCTTTCCTGACTTTTCTCTTCTCTTCCTCATTACTTATTCTGTCTCTCTATTTTCTTTGTCCTCTTTCTGTGTACATTCCTTATTGTGCTATTACAGAATAGTTATTTTTCAGCCTCATTGAGGACAATCAGAACTAAAAAAGACTGTTAATTTTACTATGTGGAAGTGTTGTCTTTCCTCTAATCTGATGAGCTGCTTTATTTTCTGACTAAGATAATATCACATTTGTATAATAATGATGTTCATTTGTTACCATCTCCTTTTTTTTTCCTTTCTATCCCAGGTATCTAAACTATAATTTAGGGAAGCAATATAGTCTCAGTAAATATAATTTCTAGAGTTCTCATCAGAGAAAATAAGATCAGCTTTCTCTACACCACAAGTATTTAAATTTCTAACGTAATACTCCCATGAATCTTTTTAAGACCAAACAGTTAGTATTGAGGTCATTACTTAAATTGCTAAAGTCCAAAGATTTTTGTTTCCATTAAGAAGCCATAAAAAAAAAAAAAAAAGATGTCCCATTCTATTTCCATTTCTGCAGCAGCATTTTTCTTGAGGCAGTTAGTGTCAGTTACCAGTGAATATAGTACATCTCTCTATCTCTATCATCTTTATCTCTATCTCTATCTATATATACCAACAAAGATCAGAGTTCAAAATGCAAAGATTAAAGTCCTCCAAATAGTTCAATTTAATTCAACAGACTAAAAGGTTGATAAAAATAGTTCCGATTCTCTAGAACAAGATTCACCAAACTATGTCTCATGGGCTCAATATGGCTCACTGCTTGTAAATAAAATTTTATTGGGACACAGCCATGCTCATTTGTTTCCATATTGACTATGGCTGCTTTCGTGTTATAGCGGAAGGATTTAATAGTTGTGACAGAGACAGCATGGTTTGAAAAGCATAAAATATTTACTATCTGGCCCTTTTTAGAAAATGTTCACTAACTCCTACTATGGAGCTAATATTTAGTGTGGGAAGAAGTGTGGAGAGTGGGCATGGAGACATATGCACCTTTTGGGTCACCTTTATTGTATGCTATGCTGAATGAAGAAGCAAAGCCTGTTGTTTCCACTGTATCCTGTGTACCTTTTTCATAGCACTTGTCACTGTGTAATTGCAGTTATTATTTTAAATAGCTGTCTCCCTTATGGTTAGATTGTGTTTGTTCAACAAACGTATATTGAGGATCTACTTTGTACTAGGAATTGTTCTAGGCACGGCGTGTGGGACATAAACAACAACAAAACCTCTGTCTGGAATTCACAGTCTAGGTCTGGGGTTGCAAATCTAAATGACTTCAGGGACCAGCCTGGTAATGTAAATAGTGAAAGCAATCCATGTGTCTTAGGTCATTCAAGTGACTTATAAACAACAAACATCTATTTCTTTTTTCTTTATTTTTAATTTGGATGCCTTTTATTTCTTTTTTATTTTTAATTATTAAATTTATTGAGGTGACATTGATTGATATTAGTTACATTGTTTCCAGGTGTACTATCCAGACATTGCATATTGTGCTCACCACCCAGAATCTGCTCACTTTCCATCACCATATATTTGATGCCCCTCCCTACTCCCCGCCACCCATCTCTTCCACCCACCTCCCCTCTTACCCTTAGGTAACCACTAAACTATTGAGTGTGTCCATAAGTTTTTGTTTCTTTGTTACTTTCAGTTTTATATTCCACCTATAAGTGAGGTCATATGTTTTTTGATTCTTTCAGTCTGACTTATTTTGCTTAATAAGATGGTCTCTAGGTCCATCCAACAAATATCTATTTCTTACAGTTCTACAGGCTAGAAAGTCCAAGATCGTGGTGCTAGCAGATCCAGCATTGGTGAGAGCCAGCTTTCTCATTGATAGCCGTCTACTCAGTGTAACCCCACATAGTAGAAGGGGCAAAGATGCTCTTTGGGGCTTCCTTTAAAGATATTAATCCTATTCATGCAGGCCCCACCTTCATACCTAATCATCTCTCAAAGGCCCCACCTCGTAGTATTACTTGCTTCAGGGTTAAAGTTTCAGCACATGAATTTTGGAGGGACACTAACATTCAGACCACAGCCCTAGGTATAAGACACAGATTCACTTTTTTGACTATTAGATGTGTAAAAATAGTTTTCACTTTAGCCTAGTCTTACTAGGCTAAATTTAAGGTATCAATAGGTTGATCGTATGTACCATTTGAAATGGGATAGTACCATTGTTTTTTCCATTTAAAACAGTTCTTCTAGTCAGCCTGAATAGCAGTGACTTGTCTAAGATTATGAAGAGCATGTTCTCTCCCCATCCCCAAAATAGTACTGAAATAAGAACTGCCGTAAAAATTGTAGGGAGAAAATACCTGCAAAAGTTTTTTTTTTTTTTTTAAATAAATTGTAATACGTTGTACAGGGGAAGCCGGGATGACTCAACCAGTTAAGCGCTCACTTTGCAGCCCCAGGGACCAAAAATCAAATCCCAGCCCTGGCCTGTGTGGACCCATATGCTAAAATGGGGTGTGCTTCCCATGCAGGAGGCCCCCAGTTAGGGTTTTGACCCCAGTTTAGCCCCTGGCTTGAGGGGGCATGCTTCCCATGCAGGAGATCCCCAGCCCAGTTCCTGCCCCCATGTGGCCTTTGCCCACCTGTGTGGAATGAAACCATGTTGAAAAACTGATGACACACAACTACAGACTGCTCTGGGCCCTCCCCCTTCTCTCTGTCTCTTCCTGTCTCTGTCTCTGTCAAAAACAATAAAATAAATCTTAAAAAATATATTATACAGTTGTTTGTTTATAAAGTGATAAAAAAAAAAGAGCTTCAATATTCTCTGTAAGTGTTAAGAAAAGACAAATTGTTGTTATCTTGGCTGAGACAGACTTCAATGCAGACCTTCACAGACAGTTAGGGCTTTGGAGGTGTGGAGCAGGCATCCCAGGCAGAAGGGGCTACCTGGGCAAAGGCCAAGCATCAATTTTTAAACTGTTTCTGGGAAGCCCATTGGAACTCTGGTGTTTAAGAAACGTTGGCTTGGAAATATGTAGCTCTAGCATTCATTTTATGGCCTGTTTAGAGCATAATTGTGTTACTGAAACATGGTTGGGTTGACTGGACACACGTTCAAAGAGGGAAGAAATTGTCACATTGGAGAGGTCATGATGGACCATGCTAAAGAATTTGAATTTTATTTTGTAGACAATAGTCATCACCAGAGGCTTTGGACTGGCAAGCGATGTGCTTCTATCTGAAGTTAAGGAGAGAATAAACTCCTTTAACAGTGGCAGGTATAATGGACAGCTTTGAAGAATTGACCAGAGGCTGGGAAGCTGGTTTGTCCATCTAGGAAGATACCCAACATGTGCAAATAAAGGGTAAAGTTGGGAAAAGTTTTCCATAATCTTTCTCTTGTTTTTGATAACAACGCATTTTTATGTTGTTTGTATAGTAAAGAAAAATAATGAGGTATTTGGATCTAAGCTGTATATTTTTCCTAGAGAAAATGAAGGAATTTTGCATTACTGGATTAGATTCTTCTGTCAGTAGTCATTTAGAGGAGAAAAGTGAAACCTCTGGACAGAATAATAAACATTAGTTTTTATTTAGACAAATTAAACTATGTGAAGGAAAATCCATTTTGGTGGCAACACTTGATGCTTTGATGTTCTTGGAAATGGATGCACAGGATTTATGTGCTGGCTCTGCAATGGCACGCTATTCTAGATGGTTTGTTTGTTTGTTTATTTATTTATTATTCATCACTGTTTGTAGGAGCTCTTAAACTTTCCTCCCCCATTTTTAGTGGCAATAATGAGTTTGCTTTATTTCTGCTTCTGAATATTACCCAGTTTAGCAAGTGATACCAATTTGTTTTCTTGTCATCATTTCTGAGTTGCTTAGGCAGGTTGTTTTAGTTAGGTATGTTTAAAATTTTTTTCTTTCCTCTATAGAATCCTTTATCTAACAGATCACACCTTGTCTGCTTTGGTTGAAAGCAGGTTTCCTAGGTCTCCTAGAGACAGGATCTTGGATAAGAAACAATAGGACAACTGTCTCTATGATTTGTTTTTCCCATGTTTAGGTCAGTATTCAGCATCCAGAGATTTTAAAATAATGTTGATGTCTGATTTTTTTTTTGCAGTTCTCTAATCCCTACTTTAGTTGGTAAATAGGCATCTCATGTGAAGACTAGAAAAATAACTTAAGTAGAAGGCAGATGGATTCAGATTAGCATTATTCATTAACCTCAGCACACCTTGCACTTTGGAATATTACTTATTAGGTGGTGTAAATGTCCCTTCAAAGACATTCTTGTTATTTCACTTAAAAGGCAATAAATTAGCCCCAGACATCTGCCATCTATAATTTTTATGCAGTGCAACTGCCCTTCTATAGTATAGTTGGCATGCACTATCGTATTAGTTTCAGGCATACAACAGAGTAATTTGACATTTGTATGCCTTATGAAGTGATTGCCATGATAGATCTAGTACCATCTATCACCATGCAAAGGAACCATGATATTATGGACATATTCCCTGTGCTGTACACTATGTCCCTGTGGCTTATATATTTTATAACTGGAAGTCTGTACTTCTTATTTTTCTTCATTTTCATCCATCCCTTCAACTTCTTCTCTGGCAATGGTTAGGTTTTTCTTTGTAAAAGCTATGGGTCTGTTTCTTTCTTTCTTTTTATAATTTTAATTTAATTTATTTATTTTTAACTCCCTCCCTTTTGATTAGTTTCAGATGTACAAAAAACCCCATAATGATTAGACATTTACATGCCTCACAAAGTAATAACTTCAATAAGCGTACCACCAATCTGACACCTTACATAGCTGTTACATTATCATTAACTATATTTCCTATGCTATATTCTACATCTTATGAATATATATATATATTCATTTTATATATATATATATATATATATATTAGAGTTGACATTCAATATTATTTTATATTACTTTCAGGTGTTTTTTCAGTGGGTAGGCAGTTATGAAGTGACCTCCTAGTAGGTCTAGGACTATATGACATCATACATAGTTTTTACATTATTGACTATATTTTTTATCTTGCATTTTATATTCCCATGACTATTATGTGACTACCAATTTATTTCCTAATCCCTTCGCCTTTCTCATCCATCTGCCAAATCTCCTCCCAGCTAATAAGCATACTTTTGTTCTCTATGAGTTTGTTTCAGTTTTTTTTGTTTTTTTTAATTGTTCCTTTTATTAAATAATTTATAGTCAGGCCACTGCACTGGGTCTGACCATTCTTCTTTTCACAGTCCCATAGCATCCCTGACAAAGGCAGGGGGATGGAATGATGTCAGGTGTCAAAACATCCTTCTCAATCTATCAACAGTACGGAATGAAAGTGGATGGGATGACCCTTGTGTGTCAGGACGCTGTGTTGTTTTCCCACATCCTGGTTTAAGTGGAGCATCAGGTAAGTCGTTCCACAGTCTGCTCAAGGCCTCAGTCGACTTCCCTGCTAGTTCCTGTCTGCCTTTCCCACCAATTAGCTCTTTAGATGTCTCCCCATTCAACCATGTGCAAAGGGGTAACAAGAAAGACACCAGCCCTGTCACCCCAACTCTTACCCTTGGGATTATTTATAGTTTGAAAAATGGCAGATGAACTAAGATCAAAACCAAGTAGAGATTTTTAAGGAAGCTTTGACAGTAACATTAAGAAAAACATCTGAATTCAACTCTAGAAAAAGTGCTGCCCAGGGAAAATAGTCTTAACTGATGTCTGGATACTGGCCCCAAGAAGGCTGCAGAGTGAACCCCTAGACCCGAGTCTCAGAGCTCGGGAGCCAAGGGGAGCTGCGTCCCTGCCAGGCGGGGCCTCGGGAGCCGAGGGCAGGGCGGGAGGTCTGGCTCTAGCCCCAGCAAGTCCTTCAGGCGGTCACAGAGTGCTCTCCAGGGTGTTATAGTTGTCCTTAAAGCTCTTCAACTCGAGGAAGTGCTTGGCACGCTTACTCTTCTGACTGGAGGGGAGGTATGTCACCTGGATGGTTGTTGGGGAGACTTCAGGAGACTGGGTTAGGTCTTTGGCTGCTGATTGATGCTGTCGCTGAGAGCTCCCACTGCGCGCTTTGACCACTGTGGCCAGCTCATTCAGGGCCTCCTGATAGCGCAGGTACTCACTCTGGCCAAAGACCCCTGTGCCACAGCGGGCTGCCTCATAGCCATCCAGCAGGGCATCAATGAGAGGCTTGCGCACACCCTTGAAAGGAGTACTGCTGTTTCGAAGATCTAGCAGGTAGGAGCGGAAATTCCTGCCCATTAAGGAACGGGGATGCCGGCCTTCAGCATGAAATGGTATCTCAGAGGCACGGATAGCATCCAGAGCTTTCATCCTGTACAGATAGTTGTAGCAACTCGGAGTCCCCTGGGTTTCCAGCTGTAGCAGTCTCGCATCACCATCCGCAAGGAGCTGAGGCTCATACTTGATATCCTGAACCCTGGATAGTCGAATGTCAATCTCCTCTTTCAAGTCCTTGGGGGCATTGTGTCCCACTGGGACGTGAGGTCCCCTTCGGGATTTCATTGCAAAGCGCATGATTTGCTTCTTCACAAAAATAAATAGCAGTACAAACACCAGGCTCCCGTAGGCCATCACCAGTACGACATTCACGCCGGACAGCCAGTTACTGCCGGACGCCATGGCCTCCCTACCCCGTGCAGAACTGCTCCGGGTTACCCTGCTGCCCTGCCTCGTCAGCCCGGGCTCCGCCGCGGCCACGGCGCCTGGGTCCTCTGAAGCTCCCCGGCCATTTCCTTACGGGGAAAAAGCAAGGCTGACCAGGTCAGGAAACATGGCGGATGGGCTTGTTTCAGTTTTGATTGTTCATTTATTCTGTTCTTTAGATTCCACATATAAGTGAGATCATATGGTATTTGTCTTTCTCAGTTTGATATATTTCACTTAGCATAATAACCTCTAGGTCCATCAGGTTGTTGTAAATGGTTAGATTACATTTTTTTAAATTGTAGACTAATACTCCATTGTATAAATGTACCACAATTTCTTTTATTTTATATTATTTATTTATTTATTTACTTATTGTTAAATTTATTGGAGTGACATTGATTGATATCAATTACATTGTTTCCAGGTATACTAATCTACATTACATTGTCTATACATTGTTTGGAGTATTTTTTCCCACCTTTTCACCTTGAGTCTGTGTTTGTCCATGTGGCTGAGGTGTGTCTCTTGTAGACAGCTTAAGCTTGGTTTTTGTTCTTTAATCCAGTTTGCTACTTTGTGTCTTTCTATTGATGAGTTCAGTCCATTTACATTTAGGGTGATGATTGATATAAGAGGATTTCCTATAGCCATTTTATCTTTTGTTTTCTGGTAGCTCTTTTTTTAATTGCTTCTTTGCTTTTTTATTACCATTGGTTATTTTAGTTTGGTGGTGTTTATGACTGTTTTTTTCTGTATTCTCTTCTTTTATTGTTATGTGTCCCAGTTCTAAGTTCTTTTTCAGTGGTTACCATGAACTTTATATAAAAGAACATTTCATATATGCAGTGGTTCCTTTTCTTAAGGATGTTTTTTTTTTTGTTTTGTTTTTAACAATATATCACCTAAACTTTATTTTTATTTTTATTTTTTTTTAATTTTGTTTTTTAAATTTATTGTTAAATTTGATGAGGTTACATTGGTTGGTAACAATTAGATAGTTTACAGATGCACAAGTCCACATCACATCATTCATGCATCGTATTATGTGCCCATCACTCAGTATCAGTTCCCCTTCCATCACCTTATAGCTAGTGCCCACTCACACCTCCCCCCACAACTGTCCTCCCCTCCTCCCCCCTATCCTGGTAACCACCAAACCATTGAGTGTGTCCAGAATGCTGGTGCCCTCTCCCACCTTCCCTCCCTC
>PVKE010017774.1:0-30358 GCA_004027555.1 Craseonycteris thonglongyai
CCACCTTCCCTCCCTCTCTCCCTCCCTCCTCCTCCCCCTCCCTCTGGCAATCACCAAGCTATTGAGTGTGTCCATAGGTCTCTGTCAGCACGTTTCTTATGTCATCATGACGTAGTTTATGTGATTAAAAAAAATAATTAAAAAGTATTGTTGGCAGAGTTAAGCATTCAGCTAGCCACTCAGGGTTTCAGGATTTCTCTGGGTCTGTTGCATGA
Source organism: Craseonycteris thonglongyai (assembly GCA_004027555.1). Lineage (NCBI taxonomy): Eukaryota > Metazoa > Chordata > Mammalia > Chiroptera > Craseonycteridae > Craseonycteris > Craseonycteris thonglongyai. The sequence goes on from PVKE010017774.1 coordinate 216, forward strand.
TAATTCAACATAACATATTGCATCAAGATAAAAGAAAGAAAGGGGGGAAAAAAAGAAGAAACAGAAAATACAGGATTACAGTTAGAGTGAAAAAGAAAGACAACAAATCACTCATTAAATTTTACTCCTTCAATAGGGATAAGATGTGACCAGGCATCCAAAGGGTTTGTGGGTCTGAAGCTTATTTAGTTTTGGAGGTCCTCTTTAAAAAAAACCAAAACCAAAAAACAAAATTAAGAAAAAAAGGAAAAAAAATGTCCAGGGCCTCAGAGGGGCCCATGCAAGTGAGAGACCCTGACTCTTAAACTTCTTTGGCTGCAAAGTAAATCTGCCTTCAGGAGCAGGTCCGCCTCCTGCCTGGAGGGGTCATTTTTGCTGTGTGTGGACATAAGTTTCATTCTCCTGTCACGGCTCTCCAAAAGAAATGGGTGACTGAAAAAAAATTATTTTTAAAGAGAAGAAGCAGAAATAAGAGAGCAGCACACGGCCTCGCTTCACTTGAGAGTATGCCAATTCTCAGCTGTGGACCTCACAGACCCCTGTGGTAGCGCACAGTACCAAGTTCACTGATACTGGACATGTTGGCTTCATTGAATGCCCCCTCCCCTCTTTTTTCTAACTGGCCCATTGTAGGAGTGCTGGTGAGGAAACAATGCACGTAATGGGTTCTCTGAAGTCTGGGAGTGGCTTCCCTTTCTCCCAGTAGCCCTAACTTATTAAGAGGGAGACTTTCATGTGAAGGACCTAGAACTGAGCACAAAACAGTCACATCAAATGCTTCGCCATTGTGGGGAGAGGGAGAAGAATGTAGATCAAAGAGAATAAATGACTGACTGACTGACTGACTGACTACTAACTAAAGTTATCAACACCAAATGAGAATGTGTCACAAACTGAGGGGGTGGGATTAACTCAAACTTCTGCCTTTCTGAGGAGGCCCCCTCAAAAAACAAAACAAAACAGGACACAGAACCAAATGAAAGTTTGTCTTTGTGTTGAGTGTATTTGTGTGTTATTACGAAGCCAAAAAGAACTTTAAAATTTCCACAATTTTCAATTACCTATAGTTCTCTCTTTTATCCCCCAAATTGTACACATACTTGAAGGTCAAGTAGACTCCAGCTCTAACCGCTTTCCCCCTTTTGCTGTTATTCTTCAATTTTTCTGTTTCTTTTTCCTGTAAAAAGTTTGTGCTTTTGTGATTCTAGCTTTGTTTTGTCTGAGGTAACCTGCCATGGCCTGTAATGATGTGCCTGAAAAACCCACAGCCTACTTTTCTCAGCTTTACCTAGAGCCTGAATTGTTCTGATAACGAGTTAATCAAAATCTTACCAATTCAGCGTACTTCTTAAATAAAAAGTCAAGCTTTTCTTCAGGAGTTTGCAGCTTGTTCAGATTTTGCATTAGCAGGTTGGCTTCTTTGCCTTAAAAGAAAACAAAAACTATAAAGACATTTTTAGAAAGTTAAGTGTTGAACTTGCAGTCAGATGATATGAGCTAGAACAGGGGGGGTGCCCAAACTTTTGGCTCCCTTGGGCCATATTGGAGAAAGAATTTGTCGTTGGTCACACATAAAATACACTAATATTAGCTAATGAGCTAAAAAAACAACAACAACAACAGAAAAAATGCAAAAAAATCTTGTAATGTTCAAAATATACAAATTTGTGTTGGGTGACGTTCAAAGCTGTCCTGGGCCGCGGCTGGACAAGCTTGAGTTAGAATCTCAGATGGTCCATTTGCTAGTTACTATGCACCCCTGGCCAAGCCTCTTAACCTATCTGAGCCTCTGATATAATTTTCTTTTCCTATAAAAGGGGATGGGACCTACCTTACAGAGTAAGAGAGGATTAGTTAGGAAGTTTGTGAATATATGTGGTATTGAATCAGGCTGATGGTAGAGTCTCAATAAATGTCTGCTATTAACAGTAATCCCCAAATTTTAATTCCAAGAAGTCATTCTTGTTACTTCTTCCCATATTATAAATATTTAAAAGAACTGTGAAAATACCAAAAGAATAAAAAACACTGGCTTTATGAAAGATGTCCCTTGCTTCCCCAGGTTAATTAATAAAAAAATAAAAAGAAGCAAAACAGTCTATTAAAATTTTTGACTACTGTTGTTCTTTTAGTAACACTTTGCTCTCTTTTGTGGGGAAACCGATTCTCTTGTTTTCCTGTGCATGAGCTCATTCTGTGAATTTTGGGTGGGAATAACTCGTACTTCCTACCCAGCAGAGAATGAAATCAACATAGAGAGGAAATGGACGCAGGACATGCAGGGCCTTTCCCATAGGCCTTTGTGTGTCTCTCTGGTTAGAGACTTAGCCTTCCTGGGCCTTCCCTTCTCTCTCCCAGACCTTAATCTCTGTTGGCAGTTTCATTTTCTGTTCCCAGTTGGAGTTTATGCTACATTTTAAACCTCATCTGTTCATGATTATTTGATGATGAACCTCATATTCTTTCTTTCCTTTTTTTGTTGTTCTTCCTTTTGTCTACTTCAACTCAAACTGCCCAGGCTACCTTTCTGTGGTGCCTGAAAAGACTGTCTTTAAGTAGCCATTGGACTGAGTGTTGGCAGGGAGGAGAGGGACAGTAGGCCTACCTGTACCACTGAGTGTGTCTTTTCAAAAGTCTATTGAGGTGGGACAGAGTGACAATCACACTATCTAATCAGAATAGAGAGGTCAAGCCACATAGTAGAGCCCATTTCCTGATATAAATCTGCTTAAGAATTTTAGCAACTTTGACAACCTTTCCCCTAAGAACAGGCATTTCCCCTTTGCTGGAACATTTGCTTTCATCCTGGACAGGCAGATAAATCATGGCATTAGGGTTGCCAGATAAAATATAAAACACGGGACATAGTGGTTCAAAATAATAAAATATGTATTGTTTATCTGAAATTCAGATTTCCCTGGGCATCCTGTGTTTTATTTGCTAAATCTGGTAACTCCAATAGCATCAAAGAACTTCAGTCTAAAAGGCACCTCAAAGAGCATACAGACACCTGGTTAATTTAAAAGATAAGAAACTCAAGCGCAGAGAGTCTGAAGTTACATGATTAGTCCTGGCAGCATAAAGGCTAGAGTCCAAGGTTTGTCTACTTGCTCTAAATCATTCGACTCCCATGTGGAACCTTTTGAAAAAAAAAAAAAAAATGACCTCATTCCTAATAGCTGGTTTTGTCTCTTTGCCCTTTGAGTCAGTTTGTATTAGAGACATGGTCTAAGAATGGGGAGAAGGTGGGTATGAGTGGTGCCCCACCAGCTCTCTAGTCACGCCCAGTGGCGTAACCTCCTGCCTCTAAACTGACAGTCATAGCTGCTCCACCTGCCACCAGGCCTGGGCTTTGAGTTATTCCTCTAGCAGCAGGGATGAATTTGTGTTGTACACGTCAGGCCATCTCTTCATTCAGACAGCGGTCCTGAGTTAGTGTCGTCTGTTAAAAGTAAGGAACTGTACTGTTGATCAGATTTGGTCTAGGACCCAGCACAGGGTTTGGCCAATGGCAAGTACTCAGTAAATGCTGGTAGTAATGGAACAAGACAAAGCCAACCAATGCACACTACTGTCATGTCAATTACATGAATATTGTCTTGAAGACAACTGTGTGATTGACTAGAGGAAAGGTAGGTCTAATTGTCCCCTGTGACATTTAGAGTATACTAGGGTGCCTCATGGGGTGAGTAGCAACATGTAAAACCATTGCACGTCTTATTTGGGAGAGATAGAAACACTTAAGTGAGTCTAAGGTCTCCCTTTTCAGATTTTGTATCATTAAGTATCTTTGCCCCTGTTTAAGTTTCCTTAATGGTGAGAAGAGGGTTTTTTTTTTTCTTTTACTTTTCTGCTTTTTAATCGTCACTCAGAGGTCTCTTCTCATATGCTGTTATTTTGTATAGGTTAACATTCAGAAGCGTCCATCTTCCCTTCAAAATTGTTTTTCTCTTCAACAACAATGATGGCAACAAAATGCAAGAAATCAGAACCTGGCATGCACAAAATTCATAAATTTGTGACATCAACTTAGTTTTTTTTTTAATTAAAAAAAATTTTTTAATTGTTTTTGACAGAGAGAGAGAGAGAGAGAGAGAGAGAGAGAGAGAGAGAGAGAGAGAGAGAGAGAGATACAGGGACAGAGAGAACTGAACTGGGGGCACTCCCCAGTTCAGCATATGGGTCCGCATGGGCCGGGGCCGGGATTCGATCCTCGGTCCCTGACGCTGCAAAGTGATCGCTTAACCCATTGAGCCATCCCGACTTCTCCCCAGCTTAGTTTTTACATTTCCATTGGTTTTGTTGAACTGGAGTGGTGGGTGAGAATATTATGGAGAGGGAAACAGACAAAGAAATTTGCTCTAGAAAATCTGCAATTACAGTTCCATGGAAATGGGGTCATTTGGTGACAATGTCAGACAAGAGAGAAGACTGGCTTTCTTCAGGGGCATTTTATTGGAAGGGGATGATCTGCTTTCTCCCCAGTGTGTCATTGTAGAGCAATGTGATTGTGTGATGGTTCATAAAGAAAGCCAGGGGCAGGCCTGAAGCCCCATTAAAGGTGACATATGGCCACCACTTTGCAGAATGCTTAGTTTGGTTGTAAGTCTACATAAAAGGCAAATCACCTGTGCAGCAAGAACAACCATGTCACATGTGGCTGTGGCCAGTGGCACCATTGTAGACTGAGGAAGTATTGAACTATGATGGAATTATTTTCACGTCAAAGAAACTAAGAACCTTAAATTAAGACAATGATGTCAGCTATAGAAATGTGGACTGGAATTTTGCTGACACTTTCTTTTTAAAGATTTATTTTTAATGTTTTTGACAGAGAGAGAGAGAGAGATACAGAGACAGAGAGAAGGGGGAGGACCCAGAACAGTCTCCATAGTTACACATCATTGGTTTTTCCATATAGTTTCATTCCACAGGTAGGCGCGAGGCTGCACCAGGAAGGAACTGGGTTGGGATCTCATTCTGGTGAGAACCGAACTGGGGGAACTCCCCAGGTCAGCATATGGGTCTGCACGGGCCAGGGCCGGGATTCGATCCTTGGTCCCCAGGGCTGCAAAGCGAGTGCTTAACTCATTGAGCCATCCCGGCTTCCCCCACTAACACTTTTAGCATAGGGATGACTGTTTATATGACGTTCAGTGACAAATTATGTAGATTTAATGAGTATTCAAAACTATACTTTTTCTCTTCCAACATTATCTTTTAGAACTTTGAGGCTAAAATTTGGTCTTGGATATATATATGTGCGTCTTTTCTCCCTTCCCGATTTCCAAGTGTGGTGGCAAAAGCTTAAAGCAGGAAAAGTTTGTGAATGTTCTTTTCAAATGTTAGACCCAGAATCATTTTTTCAATGTTAACTTTGCTTCTTTCTAGCATACTTTAAAGATAATGAGTGTAATACAGATGATTCCTGAGCATGTATAGATATTGTTTAAGGGAAACATGTATGTATATTTGCAGTAGGAAGGACAGTGTAAGCTTCAAGTATGTAGATAGGAAGGATAATAGAGTTAAATTGACACTGGACTAAAGTTGGGAGTCCTGAGTTCTAAAACTGACTCTGCCATCAACTAGTTGAGTGACCTTTTCTACGGATGTTCAAACTCTCTGGGCCTCAATTTCTTTATCTATAAAATTAGTAGGTGATCTGTGTCATCCCAAGTCCCTCAACATAGAGGCATTCATAGTGAGCTGTCTCCTCTCTGGATTTGATGATTCAATGACTGAAATAGCTTTTACTATTTTTAGCTTGATTTTGATAACAACAAAAATAACATTGTTAGGATGGCATATTTATTTATTTACAATGTTCTGAACCATTCAAAATGTATAAAGATTCTCTTCCCTTCACTGTCACCTCTCAGAGTCACGGCTTTTATTTGTTTTTTTTACTTGGTTTCGTTGACTATATCAGTTTTTAAAATACTACCTTCCCTGTGTTTTCTAGTCACATTGTTTTCCATTCAGCTGACATTTTATTTCTCTTGTATTTTATGACCTTATCATACGTAATTAGAAAATTGGCTTCTCACTCATTTGGAGAGTGGACCTGGAATTCTTATTAGGTCAGTTGATGTGTTTAAACAATTAGCAATTTCTTGTATATAACTTCAAAAATATTTTCTTTAAAATAAAAAAAAACAACTTTGAGTCTTATAATGAGGAGATTCTAGGGAAAACAAAATAAAGCAGACATTATAATAATAAACATATCTAAAAGAGCAGTAGGAAATGAATACACCCCTTCCCAATTCAGCTCAGAAGAGAATAGAAATCATTTTATTTCACTCAAGATATTTTCTCTCTCCTTCTACCTACTTATCTAAACCCTCCTCTCCTTTCAGGATCTGGTCTAAGTCTTAGCTTCCTTGCGAATCTTCTCATAAACCTTTCTGTCTCTGCTAATGCTTCCTCCCCATGAATTTCCCTGGTCTCCTACCATCTCTTCCAGAAAACAAATTAGCATTTGTTTCAAAGCAGTATTTATTTCACAGTGAAACTTGAAATCAAGCTAAAGTGAATAAAACAGACCATATAGGAAAACTGACCATTGATTGTCCAAGGCAAAGTAAGTAAATGGTTGAAGGCCTTTCAGAATACCAGTGTTCTAGTCAAGTATCCCCTCAGAGATAGAATTAAAACACACTTGTAACTAGATAGATGAAACCCATTAACTGGACTAAGGATTATTTTAATATATCTTTAGTTCTGTAATATTAATGGCTTAAAGTCTGCCCCTTGCTTTCTTTATGACTAATCTCACAATCATATCAACTAGTTGACTAGTTGAATAACTTATTTGGGGGGAGGGGGAGCAGTCTTTAAAACTCTAGGCTTCAGTTTTCTTCTCTATAAAATTAGTGGGTTGGGGAAGCTGGGATGGCTCAGTGGGTTAAGCGCTCACTTTGCAGCCCCAGGGACTGAGGATCGAATCCTGGCCCCAGCCCATGTAGACCCATATGCTGAACTGGGGAGTGCTCCCAGTTCAGTTCTCACCGGGACGAGATCCCGGCCCAGTTCCTGCCCTGTGCAGCCCCGTGTCCACCTGTGGAATGAAACTATGTGGAACAACCAATGATGTGCAACTATGGAGACTGTCCTGGGCCCTCTCCCTTCTCTCTGTCTCTCTGTCTCTCTGTCTCTCTCTCTATGTGTGTGTGTGTTAAAAACAATAAAAATAAATCTTTAAAATTAGTGGGTTGACTAGATGGATTCTGAGCTTAGCATGGACTTGTCAATCAGCTAGCTTTGTTCTGGGCCTTATGCTTCAAACCTATGGTTTCCTACCTAGTCAATTATCAACCTAAATATCAGAAAATGTATTATATTTTATCATTGTGTTATGCTTATTGCTATGCGGTACTTGTGCTCCCCACATAATGCTGACAGAAAAATGATTAGTAAGACACCTGTAAGCCCAGAAGATGGTGTGGGGAAAGCAAGGGGCACTTTAGATATTAACAGAACATATCACGTGCTCTCTAATGGGGAATCTGTTTTTGTTTCTTTCACTTCAGATGCCAAAGAGAATGTGACACTACTAAGTAAAGAGATTTTTCAAAGTTCTCCCAAACAGGTTTGGTGTATAATGTGTTGATCATGAGAGGATACACAGCCTCCACAGGAAAAATAGATCTGGGGCGCTTGGGTTTTAGAGATATTTTTCACATATCCAGAGGTATTCTGTACAATAAGTTTAGGAAACATTGTAAACTGTTCTCATCAATACTGGAGAGAAAACTTTAACTTGGTCTGAAATCTCAAATATCCCCAAATTGAAAACTTTGGTGTTAGAAAATGAGAACATTTCAGCACCTCAAAAATCTCAATAAAATAAATATTGTCTGATAAACATACAATAATTAAAAACTCATCTTTGGTCAAATATGTAAGCAAAGTCTAAGGATATATCTTCAGGTATGGGAAAAATGACTTGCTAAAGCTCTATAAAATTTCTAAGTAAATTCTAAAAGAAGACCACAGCTGGCACTTTATATAATATTTTCCCCCAAAAGTGGAGGAAGCACTTTTCTGCAGTATCAAAACTGTTGCTTCCACAATCTGTTTGTGTCAAAATTACCCAGGGTGACTTGGCCCCAATCCACACCTACCAGTTCTGAATCTCTGTGCCCAAAAAGGAATGTTTTTTGACAAATCCTGTATTTGATTCTAATGTACTGTTTAATTAGAAAACTATTGGTACAGATGAGATAAATAGCCAAGAAGCCTATTAAAACTACTTGCAGACAACTGAAATAATGTTTGAAATGGTGATTACATATTTAGATTAGCTTAAACATGTTGTTCTAACTCATATTGTAGCAGAAATAGTATAGTGATTAAAAGAATATGCTGACGATGTTCAGAGAAATGTTTTGGAAAGCTCAGCAGCTTACACCCATGCAATGATGATGGATATACCTGGGCACTCTCATAAACCTTGGCTCTGATCAAACACATTCAATTGAGTTGTGGTAACTTGGAGATAGTGGCAGAATTAAAGTTATGGAATATTTTCTCTAATATTTTTTGATTATTTGGTAATGACAAGGTTAATACAGATTTTGAAATCCGTGGAGGACAGAATAGAAACCAAAATTGCTCATCTTTAACTTTACTACTACTTTCTTCATATGCATCCCTTCAATACAACATATTTACATTCCTATGTAGAAGTAGATTTAAAGTAATAAAGCAAATGAATGTTCCTAATGAGAAACACTTGAAATCATTCACCTCTGAGATATGATTTTGTATTTTCTTATGGAAAGTTTAACAATGGCTAATGCAAAGGAACTTTTTTTTTTTAGTGCCTTGGCTAGAGTAGGAAAAAAAGCTCTGTAACACAGAGCAACTTTATTCTCTTTCCCAAAGTTCTAAAACACAACAATGATTCCAGTCTTGTACATTGGAACTTGGTATTATCTGGGTTAATCTTTTGCTGGATGGGTCATGCATGCTATTTGAATGTGTCTTTTAGCCCTACTTGAGAGTAACACCAGCAGTGGGTTTTTAAGCATCATAGTAATGCCCTGTACCAACATAAGCACACATTTGAGTTTATAGGTGCCTTTTTGCTGGAGTCTGAACCCAATTCTGATTCCAACGCCCACAATTTCACTCTGCCACATTGACTTCCAGAAATGAATAAAATATGATCACTGCCCTTGATAGACACTCTATCCAGCTTAGGAGGCTGGCATGCAAACAAATGATTGCTGCAGAAAATGTAATGAAGAACTTGGGAAGACGATGCTACCTGGGCATGTCAGGGAAGGTGTCACGTAAGAGATGCTATTTGTAGTGAGTGTTTTGATGAAATGCGTGAAGGAAAACAGGCTGAGGGACTTTCCTATGTGAAGTAATATACGTTCACTGGTAGCTAAAATGTTAGCTCTCTCTCACTTTTTTCACAGCCATTTTTGGCATTACCAATCCCTCATGTTCCCCTGACAATTTTTCTGTGCTTGTCCTAGCACCTGTCTTATAGAATAATTAGTTTACGTGTCTTTCTCTCCATAGCTAGAGCTCAGTGCCTCATAAAGACTAGGCATTAATAAATATTTGTTGAACCAATGAAGTAATGAAAACAAGAATATTTTCTCCAATTGTTGACATTCTAAAATTGATACATTTCTAATGAGTTTTAAGTAAAAAACATTTTATATAGTAATGGAACATAATAATAAATGATTCAATTGACAATCATTTTATATCTACGAAACCATCCCTACACTTACGTTTTGTTTAAATCCAGATTCCACTAGCTTTGCTTTAAATATTTCCCATTCATTCATTTATTCATCCTTACGTCAAATATTTATTAAGCACCTAGCATGTACCCTTCATTGTCCTAGACACTAGGCATCTGATGATGCCAAATATATACACATAGTCACTGCCCTTGAAATAAAAGAGCTAGTAGGAAAGACACCCATTGCCCAAATAATCACAAAAGTAAACATACACTCTTAAATGCTGATAAATACCAAGAATGCAAGATACATAGTATAATAGGAACAGGAAATAGACTTCATTTAGAGTTGGGCTAAGAACATGACATTTGAGTTGTGAGCTAAATGATGAGAGAAGTGTCTGAAAGACTGAACTGGGGTATGGGTAGAGATTTCTAGGTAGAGAAGAAAGGATGTACACAGGCCCTATAGGGGATGGAGTGTGGGAGCTTTAAAGAACTATAAGAGAAAATCAGAATGACTACCACTTATTAGACAGTAGTAGTAATGCTGATTATAGGGACAGAGTATTCAGAAAGGGGATATTGTAGTGTAGTGATAGGAGATAAAGCTGGGAAGACTGGTTTGGGTTAGACCATTAGGGCCTGAAAGACTATGTTAAGAATTCTGGTCTTTGTTCTAAGAGCAATGGGAAACCATTGAGGACAGAGGGTAAGTGGGTAATATGTTAAAAGTTCACTTTTGCTCTTCTAAGGAGAAGGAACTGGGGACAAGCAGAGGAAACTTGTGATAATCCAAATATGAGATGTGGGTTTTAGGAAAGGTTGTGGGAAGTACCTTTTCAGGTATAACTCAAAGAAAAGTCATACATTAAAACGTAACTACTTGCCTAATCCTTTTAGGATCTTCTTTTCCAATTTTTGCTCTTTACTGCTGATAGGCTCTTTGGCTGTGGGTGGCTCTTCAGAAGCCACTGGTTCTCTCTCAGTCTCTTCGGTGGCCTCCTCACCATCACCATCGTCATTGTCAGCTGGTTCTGTGTTCTCAGGGGGCTCCTTTGCCTTGGGGGGACTCTCTTTCCCTGCCGTGCCAGCAACAGATCCATATGTGTTAATGATGTCTTCCAGTTGTCGGTTCAGTTCTTCAGCGAGGTCAGGGGCTCCTGTTTCAGGCTGCACGTCTGCCTCCTTCAGGGGTGTTTGGTGAGTGGCTGTGCCGTACTGCTCATGTTGCTTCTCCAGGCCATTCTGACTGGGTGATGAGGAGCTGTCCCCAAGAGGTGTTGACTGTGGCTCTCCTGAGAGCTGTGCAGAGGGATCAGTCTCCATACTAGGAGTAGTAGTGCCTAGTGGTAAGTAAGCACAGGCAGGTTTTGTGCAGTTAGGCTCGTTACATGTAAACGGTAAGGATATCTCCAAGTGGGCACTTACTAATTACAGTGTCTAAAGTAGGGTGAATGTACTTTCACAAACCATCGATCTTGCAATTAGGTAGGAAAAACCAGTGGGAAACCATTTTTCTAGTTGCTTGCGAGGGATAGTTGCTTAAGTTCTGGTTAATAGAGAGTCTACAGTATTAGCATATTTTGATTTTGGTCTTTAAATTCCAATAGTATCTTCTGTTGTTGACATTAACAGAGTAATTCAAGATGTTGTTTTTTTATGCTCCATTTGTCATTTTGCTTAGAATAGCAAAATTTGTGTTATCATTCTTTTATATAATTCTATGTACATTTACAATCATTGGAAGTTCATGAATGTACACATTTAAATTATTTAAATTTTAAATTGTTATTTTTTTTCAAAGCTAAAATACTTAGTATAAGAATCGCTTAATTTACTAAAATTCTTCATAATAATTATGGTTCTAAGCTCTATTTTAATCTGTAAATCAAGATTTGATTAATATGAGCACATTGATATAAATGAATTCTTATACTGGATACAAGAAATACTTTCTTGCTTTTCTGGTATTTTTCTTTTCCCAGATGAGCAAAACTTTCTTTGAGGTTCAAACTGGCTCATTTTTAGAATAAGACAGAGTGAGGAAAGGTAGGCAATGTGGTGATACTGATAAAAATTCTTTGAATTTCTGTAATACTTTTTTTGTTCTAATATAAAAACTTACTTTCTTTTAGAAAAAAATAAATTACAACTTTCTCTTCTCAGTCAGAAAGCTCTAGGATAAGTTGATAAATTAAAATAAATAACAGTTTTTAATAAACAGGGAGGAAATGAATGAGAAAAATCATCCAGATATAATATGGGCTCTTTGGAAATAAGAGGGTAAGGAAAGAACTGAGTCAAGGATTCCAGGGTTTCTGGCTAGCAGGGTTGCAAAAGATTTGGTTTAAGCCTTTAAGTTATGGTACTTTTTCTCTGTAATTGATGTTTAACGGTAATGGTGCTAATTAACAGGATAAAAATATGACAGGGTCCTCACAACACACAGGTTTTGCTGTTGTGGTCGTGTAAAAGCAAAAACACAAATGTGCTGCTCTATGCATCACACAGCTTCCTCCTCCTGCTCTCAGGGCAATAGATGTCAAATGCTTGACCACCACCAAGAACGGAAAATTCAGTGTACAGATACCGCCACCCACTTGTGGCCTTCACCAAGTATGCATTAACTTAGAAAGTACTTTATTCCCCACTAATTTTAATCCACCAACTTCATTATGTAATGATACAGTAAACAGCTTCATTGTCTTTATCAGTCTCCTATTTCTTGGGCACAGTCATCTATATATAACTTAGGCCTCCCCTGAACTTGGAGAAAGACACATGGCACCTGCTTCTAGCCAGAAGCTATTTTGAGTTCTTCTAAATGGAGCCCTGGCATTTAGCACTTTATCCTTGAAAATCAAGGGAAGAGAGTACTTTCAGTACAAACTGAAATCAGTAAACACTGACTGGCCTAAATCCATATGTGTAAAGTGTGAAGAAAGCTTCTTAGGATTAAATAAAATCTAAAGTAAACCAAACATCAAAGCAATGAATTTAAAACTGATTGTCCATAGGCATTTTTAGTGTGGTTAATTTAAATGAAAGCATTTTATTTGTATGAGGTTTATTCTTCATTTATCAGAGACCATAATCATTTATGCTTTTATATTAATTCAGTGGATAGCCTTTAAGCTCATATTCCACATTTACTTTAAAACAGAATAACTGAGTCATTGTAAACCACAGGACAACTCAATTCCTAAAAGCAGCCTCAAGAGATACCAACAAGAGGAAAACAAACAAAAAACCTCAAACAACTCTGTCACTTTTAAATGATCTCTTTCTAGATTAATTATACATCAAAAATTATTTCTAAATTTCAGCTTCCATAAACTTCAGTGCCTGGCTTTTTCCTCCTCTGAGAGAAAAATTTATCACTTGTACTGGCAGTCCCAAAACATTATCACACACACATCCCTTCCTGAGCAACACGCTTTCATTATAAATAAAACAATGGAAAGTTCTTCAGCAGTTCACTGATAATGTCAAAGTTGCAAGTTTTGAACCCACAAACCGCACCCCACATCTTCTCCTAAGGCTTGGGGGAGTATCTGTCATACTTACGAGAAGGCAAGAAGCTAAGCAGACAGAGAAAGAAGAGGCAAGAGGCAGCAAAAAGTTAGTCAGGACCCCAACAACGCAGGAGACAGGCAGGCGCTATGTTCTACCAGGGGGACAGAGAAACGAAGTACACACACACACACACACACTCACACTCCTAGGCATCAGGAGAGCAGGGAGGGGGAGGGGAAGGGAACATCGTGTGACACAGTAGAGAGAAATACACCCAAGCGTCAGTAGCTGTCTCCTGGGAATAATGTCTCAGAAAAGGGAAGCAGCTGGTAGATCTTATCAGACTCCATGCTTTGTCCTTTTCAAAAATCTAAACTCTCAGTATATAGACCCTTGGCTGAGGCAATTTTTCACCAGTGATGTTCATTTGGGCAGGGATCAGTTTTTCTTATTTCTTGGTTTATTTCCAGTGTAGTCGCTGATTCATCTCCTTTTTTTCCTCTTCTTATTTGAGCCTCATTAGTGTCAGGTTTCTTATAGGGATCATGGAAAAAGAAAAACAATGGCATAGCACAAAGGAGGTGGCAAAACCACTTGAATGCTGAGGTCATTGTTTAGTCTATTTGTAAATTTTGAATTAAAAATTTAGACGGCTATCTTGGCAGTGGGTTTAGTGTCATCTTCAGTTCCACGGTAATTGGTGTGACCTCAGAACCCTCGTCTTACTCAGGTAACTGTTTTCACGTCTCAGATACACCCCGGGGAATCAGTCCCTGTTTCCCTCCTTACTTGGAGGCTTTCCCACCTTTGGCAGCAGCATTTTCAGGTCTTTACCATCCTTTCCAAACTCTCAACCTGCTCCTTAATTCTCAGAAAAACAACCCCTTCCTCAGTCGACCTACCTGCATTCCCCCTTTTCTTTCTGTTGTTTCTGGAGAGTGTGCCCACGCTTTTCCAAAGTGGATTTCTCCATCAGAGTCCCTATTCTTGGGACAGCCTGGGTACTGTGGCACTCTTGGTGGTAGGCAAAGTAATGCCATGCCAAGAACGTCCAAATCCTAACCCCTGGACCTGTGAATCTATTACTTTAGATGGTGAAAGAGACCTTGCAAGTGTGATTACGTTAGGGATTGTGAGATGGAGAGATGATCCAAATTTACCTAGATGGTCCCCAGGTAATCACAAGGGTCCTTCTAAATGAAAGAGGGAGGTAGCAGGGTCAGAGTCATTAAAAGAAATTTGATGACTCGGGCAGAGGTCAGAGTAATGCAGGACCACAAACCAAGAGGTGCGAGAAGGCTTTAGAAGATGGGAAAGGCAAGGAAATCCATTATTCTCTAGATTCCTCAGCAGTTCAATTCTGTTGAATCCTGATTTTAGCTGTGAAACTCATTTTGGATTTCTAACTTCCAGAACTGTAAAACAATACATCTGTGTTTTTAAGTTGCTAAATTTGTGATAAATTTTTATCATAGCGAGGGGAAACTAAAATATCCTACTCACCACCAACTTTTCCCTACCACTTTCTCTCTGTTCAGGAGAGGCATAAGTTATATATAGATGAGTGTACCCAACATGGAGAGGTCAGGATAAAGAAGTTCCAGTGATGAAAACAAAGAAGCTGTTCACTTTCTCACTGTGTAATAAAGTTGGTGAATTAAAAGGGGTGAGAGGAGAAATACTTCTGTCTAAGGTAGTGAATACTTAGTGAGGGCCACAGGTGGGTGGTATTCCATATTAGATTGTAGCCAACCGAACCAGTTAGATCTCTCAGTAAATAAAAACAATAGATTAGTGATTCTCAAGTTTAACTAGCATACAGATTCTTTTAACAGAATAACTTAATGTTAAATTTCATTTTAAAGAATAAAAAGAACTGCCATGGTTGAACTAAATTATGTTATTATTTGTTCTGGTATATACTGACAAAAATAGGTATAAACTTCTGATGTGTATTGTTATTATATGATACAAACCTTAAAAATATTATTTTAAAAACCCCACAAGAGCAATAATACAATTCAAATGAACAGTATTGCATTTATGTGACAGATAATATAATGCTTAACCCAAACTGCAATTTATAACATGGAGATGGTACTGACTGTTGGGTTGTTTTGTTTTGTTTTGTTTTGTTTGAGTCATGGTATTCTTCTACAATGTACTTTGTGAAATGATGCAAGTTTTTTAACACTTGTTCCATTCAAATTATTACATAAGTTTCATTCATATGGCTTGCCATACTTTCAGTTCAACTTCCTTTGATATTAGTGCATCATTTACTGCTCTTTCTCATTTTCCTGCAGTTATTAAAATGTGGCACTTGGACTGAACTTGATTAAATGTACACATGCTAGTGAAGAAACCAGAATGCCAGATACACATAGTGACACCCAAATGACAGCTACCCAGAGGATCCACAATAAACGAATACATTTTTATTTACAAATGACATGAACACAAACACACAAACTTGTGGTTCTCAAGAATCCATCTGCAGCCTGCTGGAGGCCTAAAGAACTGAAATAAGTACATAAAGAAGACAAATTAATAGACCTCAGTGCTTATTATAAAATCTACCTTTGAATTACTGTAAGGAATAATTTTTTAACATACCACCTTAAGTTTTATGCAGATATTACAAGAAAATAGTTTAAAAGTCAAATGGTGCTAAAAAAACTTATCACAAGAAACAGTAATTCTTGTCCTAACTACCTCTTCCTCTAACCTTGTCATGCTCCCCAGAGGTAATAATACTGAACTATCGCAGATATCTCTTCTGTAGTTTACTTTCTCATTTGTAAATAAAACAGCTGTCTTGCTGTCTGTTGGTTGTCAGCTCATTAATTTTGACATTACCTAAGGTCTTCCCATAACAATAAAGATTTAAATTGTTGACACCTTTTTTTTTCCCTCCTCATTTCTCAATAAAATTACACCTCACTTTTTAATTCACATTCTAGGTTTTCATTATTGAATTGAAGTTCACTACTAAATCAGGTAGAACACTGTAACCATAATTCCACTCTTTCAAAATGTTCTGTTTTTGCTGCCATTAATGATTATCTATTCTTTTCATTTGCTTAGTACAGAGAATACTCTGTCTTCCTGAATTGTACAAGAGCTCTGTAAAATGCCTCTGTATGCAATTCTCCCAAGAACAAATCTACACATTCTAGTATATATATATACGTATGTATGTGTGTGTGTGGATAATTTTTTTTAAATGATGCCACCCCTTCAGTCTGCCTCCTTGCTCCAATCTTGTTTCTCAGCCTGGGGCCCAGCTGTGGTCCCAGCACTTCCCCTGCTGTCATGCTGGGAATTCCCTTCACTTCTCTCCGGTTTCCGATTCCCGTTCTTCCTCTTTCTTGGTTTATTTCCTCATTTAGTGAAACTTACTGTCCTTTGGCTTTTTGGGAGCCTCTGTGTCTCGTTATCCTTATACTTGGTTGATAATTTGAATGTAAACTTTTACAAAATGTAAAAAGCAATTTTTTTTGATAAAACATTTTAACATTTCTATCAAAAACATTAGGCCATCTTCATTCCTTTGTCTTTTAGCTTTCAATTTCTTCCTTTCTTTTTTTTTTTTGACAGAGAGATACAGAGACAGAGAGAAAGGGGAGGGCCCAGAACAGTCTCCATAGTTGCACTTCATTGGTTTTCCCACATAGTTTCATTCCACAGGTGGGCACGAGGCTGCACAGGGAAGGAAATGGGCTGGGGTCTCACCCTGGTGAGAACCAAACTGGGGGCACTCCCCAGTTCAGCACATGAGTCCACACAGGCTGGGGCTGGGATTCAATCCTCAGTCCCCCGGGGGCTTCAAAGTGAGCACTTAACCCACTGAGCCATCCCGGCTTCCCCTCAATTTCTTTCTTAAAAGTACAAGATCATTCTTATTCCTGATCCTTTGTATGATGCTTTACTGTTTTTCTCTCTGGAATATTTTAGGATTTTTTTCTCTATTCCTGATATTGTGAAGTTTCACAATGACACAATTTTATGTGGGTTTTTTTTTCATTTATTGTGTTGGATGCTTAATGGATTTTTAATTTGGAGACTCATGTCTTTAACCTCCTTTTTCTTTAGCATTATCATCCTTGTCCTCCTCTAGACCTTATATCCCTGAGTCCAGAGACTTTTTTTTGTTCAACTTCTCCAGAGAACAATCTTCAAGTATCCTGAAAGGATGGACACATGTTACTTGACTTTCTGAGTGGAATTGGAGACCTTTGGATCTAGTTTTTCATTCTCATAATTAAACAAAACAAAACAACGAGTAGCCATCAAATGATCCTACTTTAGTCCCCTGTCTTACTACTACTTTTGATATTATCTCTTCTTGCTGAGTGTTTGCCTCAAATTCTTTAATCTTTTTGGAAGCTACCAGGAAAATTAGCTAGCTTCTCAATTACTGCTTTTCCTGTAGCCACCCTATTTTTGTCAAGCTCATTGACCACTACATCTTGTGTTCCAGTCCTCATTCATTGTGGTTTGGAATTTATGGATTTAATTCTTTCAGTTTCACTGACATTAGAGTTTCTATTTTGGTTTCTTGTTCTTCTTGTTTGCTAGTGAATTTTAGAAGAGAAAGAGGTCAAAAAGATCTTCACAATGCTATCTTGGAGTCAAGAAGATATGTTTAACCATTATGGTGGTCCAGTAATGAAATAAACTCTTCTGCTAAATAAGAAGCTCCAATTTCAGAAATATCTAATAGAAGTTGGGTTTTCTTCCTTTTAGAGATACTGAAGAAGAAATGTCTGCATGGGGTATGGGAGACAGGGAGAGACTTAGGTGAAGTGATGCATTTAAGATCTTTTTCAAATATGAGTCTATGAATTCTATACTTTTTCTTCTTTTTTTTACATGTAACTTTTCTATGAGCTTAAGGGAAAAGAAATCATATAATAATTAAGATTGTATGCCTGAAAAATCAGGCAGCTTTCATATGAGTTCCAGGTCTGTCTTTTACTTAGGCTTTATTTTAATTTCTTCAGCTTCAATTTCCTACTCTTTAAAGTGGGGGTTACCTATTTCCCATGGTTGTTATCAGATGAATGGTCAAGTGGTCTATATAATGGACACATAATCTGTTAACTAATTTCAATCAAGATGTGTGTACGTGAAGCCTGTAAAATGGGAAGTAGTATTTTTTGTACCAATTGCATTTGAAGCTGTTGCTGTCTAGAACTGAGTTCAAGTCAGAATAGATTGTACCATCTCCTGGTCATGGTATATACATACTTTTCCTGGGTTAGATCTGGCTTAGGGTGAGGAACAAATCGTTGTACACTCTATTTCTACTCAGCAAACATCACCTCTATGTTTCTAGAACCGGGGGGGAATGTAGGCTTGTGGCAGACCAAAGATTATTTTCAATTAGTCTAAATACAAAACCAGGCAGCAAGTTACAATATTTGTTCCTATGATGACACCTCTTTAATTTGTACCAGTCGTGTGTAGTTGGTCTCCAGAAGTGAAAAGTGTGATTCACATGAAAAGAATTTGATATTATTTATTTCAAGCAACACTTGGGCAAATAAAGATTGTCTCCAGTAAAGGACAATGTGAACTAGCTTTCCTGAATAAAATACATTATTTGAAATTTATATAAATACTGGGTACTGTACTTGTGCTAGGAAAGAGCTCCACTCCTTATGTGGCCTTATTTAATTACATGTATATACTTTTTTGCTCGTTAACAACAGAATCATGAATTTCTTCTTATAAATAATGCAGATAAATTTTAGAGTATGCTCCTTTACATTAATTCTCTGTGTAATCTGAATTAATACAATTTTGCCACATGCAAGTCAATATTTTATTCAAGAAAGGTCAGAATAAAGTCCATCATATTATATTAATATTAGACCCCTCCTCTTTGAAAAGCCCTTTTCTACCACATTGCTAAGTATAGTAGAGATGCAGGACCATGGAACTGTGTGTTGCCTTGTTTACCTAGAACTTGTTCACTGTGGGTAGGGCTGAACTTTGATGGCTGCCAAGGGCCACAACAGGAATCGCTAGAACAGGCATCACTGTTCCAACCTCTGAGTGCCAGCAGTTGGGCTTGAAGGCCATATGGCTGAAGCATGGAAATGTTTCTCCCTGGTTTTATCTAAAACTTGTGTCATTAGTGGTTGACCCAGTAGAGATCTAAAATGTTCTTGTGGGTGAAGGTCTACTTGTTGCTGAAGATCGGCAGGAAAACCCTGCTGACATTTGAATACTTGTAGCACAACCTTGGGGGCAGAAGCTCCTGAATGACAGGGTCACAGTCACTTTGAGGTGCCCCATTTTCTCAGCCTTATGTTTCCTATGGAAACTTGGAAAACATGTCTCATTTAAAAGAACGCTTGTCACAAGATACCAAAATTAATGACATTCAAAAGACAATGATGCAGATTGACTGAAATGTCAAGTGCTGCAGGTCCTAACTTTGAGATTGCCAAGATACTCAAGGTTTTGGACTGGGACCCACCCTGTCAGTTTCTTTCTTCCTTCCCCTCTTTGCATTTCTTATTGTTCTGGGGTTTGGTGGCGACTTTAGGGTTTGCAGAATCTTGGTGAGGGATGGGACCTCACAGAGCTTATTCCTGCCTCCCTTGTATCTTCAGAGCCACCTTGACCTGTTGCCAAGGAGATGACATTTGATGAAACAAACAAATAAACTAGCCCTTCCTAATAAGATAGCATTACTTGCCAAGAGTTAAATAAAATCTACCCAGGCTTACTACATAAGCAATGTGCCCCTTTTCAATGGTTTGACAGAGGCATCTTTTTCAAACCAACTTTCTGAGCTTTGTTAAGCAATGACTATAAGGTTCACCTTTCTGTTCTCTGATTAGTATCAGAAGTTCTTTTGATTCTCCTCTCTAAGTGTCTTCTCTCTATGAGTTCTTCTTTCCCCCACTAGAGTGTCATGAGGCCCTTTTTCCCCTGCTGATCACAAAGCAGTTCTCAGAAGTGGTCTAAGGTTGAACTTGTGTTTAAAGAAAAGCCTGTCACTTTGATGTGTTAAAAACAGGGGTGTGGTGGTCACCTAGTTATAATTTGTTGAGTACTCTTCTCCTTTCTTGCAATGCAGTTCTTATCAAAGACTATGACCCTATTTTAAAAATTCTATGTGTATGTCATTTGATGTGGTTTTGATAGGATCTGGAACACAGACCCTGAGAATGGCAGAAGTGGTCAGCAGGATAGGACCCAGGGAGTCAATGATTAGACTTCTGTCTGCTACCTTACTGCTTTTCTCTTTCTTATGCTTCCTCCTTACCTCCCTTCTGTGGTGCACAGACATCTCAGCTTTGCTATTATGAAGAGAGACCATTAACTGAATCTGTCTATCTGCCTGTTTGGTTTTTAAGAACCTTCCTTGCTTTGAATATCGCTTATGTGACTGGTTGTTCCTAGATTAGAGTGATTTACCAGGTATGTTCCTGAACTCAGGTTTAAGGACTGGGAAGGAAGCACCTCACCTCTTCATCTTTCGACCATGTAATGGACCCCATTCTCTGTCAATTTAGAATTGTACCAAATTGATCTTATTCATCAGTTATGATTCCAAATTGTAGTTGGATCCTGTCAGAGCTGCCCTGTTGTGTTGCCTGATGCCAAGGTTCATGAGCTGAGCAAAATCAATGTGAGGCCCCCGAGCTCTGTGTAGCAAGGTGGTCCGAGACTCAACCTGGAATCGTGGTATCTGTGAGAAGGACACATTCCTAACTGCTTTCCTCAAAGATACCCAACAGAGATTTTGTAAAATTACTAAAAACGTGAAGAAAAAATGCAGGAGAATCTTCTCAAGTATATATATAGTGCCACCAAGTGCAAAAGATGTCATCTTCAAGGACTTCATTGTGGGAAAATATAACTAGTGTTAACAAGTAATGACAACCTGGCTGTTGGGGACATGAATGTTTTAGTGAACTACAATCTCTGCCATCACTCTCAGCCCCAACCCTACCTTCCTAGAGGTCCCTGTAAACGACCATATCTTCCTTCTCTTGGGATGCCAAGAAGTCTTCTATAGATTATCTAGAAATGTGACGAGGCCCATGAGATGTGGTTACTCCCTCCCCCTGGATTAGAAGGGAACAGCCTAGAAGTCGCAGCAGGAGGCACTGTCCTGCCACGTTGCGCATGGAAGGGGAGAAAGGGCCCCCACCAGGGAATTCTGTTCAGAGACATCAGCACTTCCACTCTCTGGATTTTACTTTCTGGTCACTGGATGTAGATAAAAGTGAGCTCAGGTCCCCCAGAGGACACATGTAAACACCCGTAATCACAACACGCTGTGTGCAATAGCAGAAAAAGGTTGCTCCCTCCCTTAAAGCAAAACAAAAAGTCAAAGCAAAACAAAGAATCCTCAACAGGCTCCTATTATAGCATATTTTATGTTTTTAGAATGCAAATTTTAAAAAGCAGCGATCTTAGAAGTCTAAGCATGAGTGTTTTCCTGCGGGAGGGTGTATGTGTGTGTGTGTGTTTTGGGGGGAAAGACAACAACAAGTAAACAATTTAAAAGACCACACAATCAAAACTATAAAGTTATACTGGCTAAAAGCACATGTGAAAAATTTGTATTTGAATATTTTGCTGGAATAGATTATTGTATATTTAGCTAAAAATATAGGATGACAATATAAATGTATGTGTAAAAGTTAAATGTTATATGAATTAAGCATTTTAAAAAAAGATTTATTTCATTGTTTAGAGAGAAGGAGAGAGACAAAAGGGGGGAGGGCTCGGAGCAGTCTCCATAGTTGCACATCATTAGTTGTGACATGGTTTCATTCCACACAGGTGGACGTGGAGCCACACAGGGCTGGAACCAAATTGGGGAACCTCCCTCATGGAAGGTGAAAACCTTCACTGCCATCCCTGCGGTTATCAGTTGTGCTGTAGCTCAGCATGTGGGTTTGTACTGGCCGGGGCCAGGATTTGATCCCCAGACATTGTGGTTACAAGGCAAGTGCTCACCTTGTTGAGGTATCTGGGTATCCCATACGCTGTTTTAAATGAATACTTTTTTATACCAAAGATTTAAGTTCATAGAGAGAAATTTGTGTAACCAAGAAAAAAGCAAGAGCAAGGAAGAGGTGGGAAGCTGGGGGCCTGCATAGAGGTCTGAGAGGAAAGAAAAGTGGCCATTTAAAATCTGTCCTAATAACAAAAGACCCAGTTCTAGAAAGACAGGAAGTGAACAACTGCAAAACCAAAAATTAACCTAATGGGTTTCCTATAATATTTATTCCAAAATTAAATAGGTTTTTTAACAAAAAACCTATTAAGGGAAGCCAGGATGGCTCAGCATGTTGAGCACTTGTTTTGCAGCCCCAGAGACTGAGGACCAAGTCCCAGCCCTGGCCCTTGCAGACCCATATGCTTCCCATGTGGGAGCCCCCCGTTCGATTCTTACCCCCCTGTTTGGCCCCTGGTTCAAGGAGGGCATGCCTCCCACATGGGAGGCCCCTGGTCCAGTTCTGGCCCTGAGCAGCCCCCACCCACCTGTGTGGAACGAAACCTTGTTGAGAACTGATGACGTTCAACTATGGAGACTGCTCTGGGCCCTCCCCCTTCTCTCTGTCTCTTCCTGCCTCAGTCTCTCTCTATCTCTGTCCAAAACAATAAAATAAATCTTTTTAAAAAAACTATTTAATTTTAAAGAGTATTCATACCTATATTGTATAATAAAACTGGGATATTTAATGTGATTTTGTATTTTTGTTTATAAGGATAAATAACACAAGTTTAGATTTCTGCATAAAAACTGAAGTAAGAAATGCAATTACCTTATGTAAATGTACATAATATTTCTATAGAAGTGTCTTATTTTGATACATTTTGTTTACTTTCTGATACTTTCAAGTAGTTAGTTTTTGTAAGTTTGGATTCATAAAATGTTTTTTTAAAGGTCTTTTTTGATTTATTTTTATTATTTTTGACAGAGAGAGAGATACAGAGACAGAGACAGAGAGAAGGAGGAGGGCCCAGAACAGTCTTCATAGTTGCACATCATCGGTTTTTCCTCATAGTTTCATTTTACAGGTGGGCTCAGGGCTGCACAGGGCAGGAACTGGGCTGGGGTCTCGCCCTGGTGAGAACTGAACTGGGGGCACTCCCCAGTTCAGTATATGGGTCCACATGGGCCGGGACTGGAATTTGATCCTTGGTCCCCGGGGCTGCAAAGTGAGTGCTTAACCCACTGAGCCATCCCGGCTTCCCTGGAATTCATAAAATGTTAAGTAATGAATAGTTTTATTTATCCAAAGGTCCTTGAAAACTGGAATCCTATACTGGTGTCATTTGTAATTAAAGTAAAGACATGTATGTCTTTGGTAAATTAAAATTTGTCAGATGATATAGTCAAAATGTATGAATTTCGCATTATGGGTCAAAGGAGAGACTTTCAGTTTAAACCTCAAAAGTCTGAGTTTGCATAGAATGATATTTGCATACAAAGTCTTTCTTTTTTTCCTGCAGAAAATTAAACACTTTGAACTGGCCTAACGATGCAATGGAAGTGGTACTAACTGGGAGAACCACCTGGGTTTATAAAATGCAAATAAAACATTTCATGATATATTAAGTTGCTAAGATTAGGGAAGGTTGTGTGGTATATACAAAAAGTGCTTATGGGTCAAGAAAGGGAGCAAGGTACATTTATAAAGTTTTAAGATAAAGTCAAAATTCAGGAGAACCAAAATGTAATTGAATGTGTGAAATAGAAATTACTAGAAATTAAAGTGGGAAGAATCAATATGCCCAGCATCCATTTGGAAAAGTGAATCTCTACTTTTAACCATGCATTAAGTAATAGTGGACACGAACCGAAACTCTTTCCATTCTCTCAGAGTGGACTGAACTAGCTATTGGACTTTCTTCCAAAACGGAATACTATTAGCACCAAGAGTAGAGTAGTGACCCAAAGCTTCTAATTCTGAGAATGCAGAACTGACAGCTGTGACCAAGACCGCAGAGTCAAAACCAATGGGAACAAGTGAAACAAACCATTTGTCAAACAAGTGCTTTACATAGTCACAAAGAATGAGGGCTGAAGAATGCACCTGGAACCGAGTAGCTGGAATCCACATCCTTTTCTGGGATTCCTTTTCAAAACAAAAGTGAATACATAGAAAATACTGGCTTCATTCAGTACTTTACTGTTAATATTGATATTGGGGCAGATATCTTGCAACTCAGCCAAAGAAAATAAGAAATTATTCTTGCAAGAGAAACGGTGCTGCTGTGATTACAGAATTCCTCAAATTAAGGAGGAACGTTGTCATCTTAGAACAGAATTAGAAATATCAATGTAAACTTAAAACTTTTGTAGCATTGATACTGAATTAAGCTAGGAAGAATGTTATGTTACACCCTATTACCCAGTTCATGCTATCTATATATTTTCACTAAAAGAAACTTAAGACTTTGGAGAAACATCTCAGTCTATGGTTGGCCTAGAAATATATAAGATAGCTTTGTTCATTTTGTTTCAGAAAGCAAAAAAGCTTTAAAAGAGTTATAAAATCCTGTCAAAAAGGCAGGAACCTGCTTATAAGAAGCAACCACTGGGGGAGGCTGGAATGACTCCGTGGGTTAAGGGCTCACTTTGCAGCCCCGGAGACCGAGAATTGAATCCTGGCCCTGGGCCCATGTGGACCCATATGCTGAACTGGGGAGTTCCCCCAGTTCAGTTCTCACTGGGATGAGACCCCAGCCCAGTTCCTGCCCTGTGCAGCCCCCGCCCACCTGTGAAATGAAACTATGTGGAAAAGCCAATGATGTGCAACTATGGAGACTGTTCTGGGCCCTCCCCCTTCTCTCTGTCTCTGTATCTCTCTTTCTCTCTCTCTGTCATAAACAATGAAAGTGAATCTTTAAAAAAAAAAGAAGCAACCACTGGCCAAAGTTGTGACAATAAAAATTACAATAAATTCTCCAGTCAATTGAAACACATTTAATCTATTAAAAAGCTGTGATTTTCTATGATGAACAAAAAGGAAAAAAAATATGTGAAATACTTGAAAAGAAGATGAAGAGTTGAGAACTTGTTACTGCTGAGTCTTGTTATTTATTTGGCGTCATTGGCTCATTTATTGTACCTATAAAGAATACAGAAATTAGCTAATGCAAAACATACAAGCTAGAAGGCATTTTCTCACACAGGTGGGAATGTTCATTAAAAAGACTCCATCCATAACATGTGACTACAAGTCAGCCAAAAGTCAAGGGAAGTATACAGAATTCGTTTGTACCAGTTTTTCAATGATGACAAGTATGGGAAAGAATTCATCGTGTGCAAATGTCTTTAAAGGTAAGTGGAAAAGGCAAAAACCATCACAGAGCACAAAAGGAGGTCAGTTCAAGTGAAGGTGCAGAAAAGCAAGAGTTCAAGAGGTGATGTCAAGGCTGTCCACCAAGTTTGCTCTTGAGTTTTGAAACAAAGCCACAAAAGGCCCCAGGGCAAGACACATTTTCAGACAAAAACAAATGCAACCAAAAGAGAAAAAAACCTGAGGTGGCTAACTATGAAATTATAGAAGATGCCCCCATAGAAACCAAAAATGAAGGGAGTTCAGCCTCTGATGAAGCAAGTGAGAATGAAAGTCTCACTAGTGATTCTCTTACCAGTACATTGCTTCTTGCTAATCCAGATGTATTTGTGTCAATTCTTTTACCAATGCAAATTTTTGGTAGCTCTAGAAGGACATTTTAAAGGAGAAAACCTCACCCCTCATTCTATTAGTTCCCTTTTTACATATTTAGGTGGGTGCCTTTTTTGTTTAAGTATAAATGCTTTTAAAAATGTGAATGCTGTCTTGAGTGTCAACCTCCTATAGGCTGCCGAAGACCAGTTTAATAGTCGACAGTCTGAAGTATAACTAAATAGCAGTTTGAAGTCATAATCATGCATTCCACATGACAAATATTTTAAATGACTTACCTTTTTCCAACCCATTTTCTTAAAAAAAAAAATTCTTTTAATTGTTCAATTTATTGGGGTGACATTGGTTGGTAAAAATTACATAGGTTCCAGGTATACAATTCCGTGTTACATCATCTATGTATTGCATTACATGCTCACCACCCAGAGTCAGTTCTCTTTCCATCACCATATATTTGATGCTCCCTTCTGACTCCTCCACCCACTTCCAACTCCCTCACCCCACCCCTCTACCCTCAGGTAACCACTAAACTATTGACTGTGTCCATGAGTTAAACCGATTTTCTAAATAGAATTGTCCCCACAAATCCCTGCTTCCTCATCTTAGCTCTTCCAAGTAAGACTGTAACATATTTGGTAGTGGTAGTGTAGTTTTCCATATTACTTTGTTAATGTGTTGTGAAAATTAGAAATTTTGAGCACGTGGTATGTCTATACTAAATTTTAAATTGGAGAGAAATTAGGTCTGAGAGCTTATTGATATTTTATAATATTGGTATTTGAGATACTCTAAGAACAATTTGCCTACAAATTTTATGATAGAAAGTCATTGGAAAAATTGATATGAATTATAACTCATGAATTAAAAAAAATTTAACATTTGTGTTAAGAATTGCTTTCAAATAGTTTCATAACCTCTGTGAACTGATCATGGAACATGATAATTTTTGGAAAAAATTAATATCTTTATGATGTTATCAGTTTATAAATCTTTAGAGTCACATTGATATTTACATAGTTTAAAAATCCTGAACCCATCACATGAGTTATCTTGAATAGGAACTATAGATTTCTACAGGTAGATGGAAGAATTAGATTTTATGTATAATGTAAATCCAGAAACATGGGCTGGCTGAAAACTTTTACCAGAGTTGTGGAATTATTAACAGAATAACTGTAAATAGAGTTTTGCATATATCCTCAGGTCTTGGGAAAGATGCAGGTCCTCCATCTGTCTCTAAGATAAACTCAATAAAATAGAAAGGAAGCTATCTTTCTTAATAAGTATGTATCTTTTAATTCATAGAAGATTTAGAATTAAGTTTAGAAAAATTTAAAAGAATCAAAATGATTTATTAAAATTAGTGTCAAGTAGGGAACTATAAGATCTACCTAGGAAAATAGCCATGATTGTAACCTTTATTACAGTTATCTAGTATTCCCACTAGACCATCAGTTAGTTGGGAACAACTGTGATGTCTTTTATCTTAGAATTCTCAACATACTGCCTGGCCCAGAGTCATTGCCCAATACATTTTCATGAATGAATACATGAGGTCCTTAAGGCCGTAGTGCTATTTGGTTTTCAGTAGCATCTGCTTTCAAAGAGATCAGAGAAAAGTGTCTCATTCCAGTACTACTGAGATGCCATTTTGAAAGCTTCATCTTGCAGCCATTTCAGAATGTAATAGAAATATAGGAAAGACTTCCTCTGGTGTTTTTGATGTTTAGTCCAGGGCATATTTATAGATTGGAAGGATCAAACTTCAGGGACTCTCCAGGGATACAGCCCTTGACATTCCCTATGAAAAGATATGCTATACAAGGATCAGCCTGCTAGCAACTGTGTTTGAATGCCACGTGGCCAAGACATGGAGGCAGTTTTTCTTTCAGACTCTTGAACATTTGTTTTCAGGAGAAATAGATAATAAATTTCAAGCCACTGTCTATGACAACCCTTCAAATGTTTGAAAACTGTATTCCTTTTATCTAATGATTCTTTTTTTCTGCATTTGTTCCTTATCTGACAGTCTCCAGATCTTTCCTCCATCAGGTTTTCGTCCTGTAGTTTGCCCATATTTCTCCTACATATTGTGTTGAAATCCAGAAATGTGCACAATATGCAGGGTGTAGTCTGACCAAAGAAGACAACAGGGGACAATTGCTGGACACAGCACATCCATTATAGTCAAGATATCATATGCATGGCAGCCTTATCGTATTCTTGACCCTCCATACTTGCAGTCAACTAAGTCCCTATGTTTTGTTATATACATAAAACATGATTCCCCAATTCTGTATTTGTGTATTTTGAACAAAGTTGCTATTTTGAACCTAAGAATTTAACTTGAATCTCTACTAAGCTAATAGGGTTGGCCATTATTCCAACTGATTTAGACATTTTGGAATGATGATTCTACCATTAAATATATTAAATTGCCACCTATACTTTTGTTAAGCCTACTGCCACATCTTCATGCAAGTCATGGATAAAAGTATTAAATAAGACAGGTTGAGGGAAGAGCTCATAACACCACTAGTGCTCAACAAATGTTTATGAATTAAATAATGAATTTAACAGCAGAAAAGTGAGTGGGTTGCATTATTATCTCTAGCATCTTATTCAGGTGACATTGTGCTCTTTCACTTTTCCTCACAAAAGGATGTAACCTGTTTTTCCAATGGAGGGTTTTCTTGTCTTTCTAGAAGTTCCAAGAAAAATCTTATTATTCCTCTTGTTTCTTTCTTCCTCCCATTCATTTTTGTATTAATACAACACAGGGTTTAATATTAAAAGCACATTATATTTGTAGCACACTCTATTATCTAATGCTGCATAAGAAACCACACCTAAACTTTGCAAGCTAAAACAGCAATTTATTTATCACAGTCCTTTTGGTAAGTTAGACTACTGCTGGAGTTGCTTGAACTCATGCATGTGGTTGCAAGCAGCTGATGGATCATCAGGGTGCTAGGCTTAGCTACGACATCTTGAAGGTCTGCGTTTCTCCCTCAATGTGATCCTCACCCTGAGGGAGGCCACTTCAAGCTTCTTCACATGGCAGTGACCATCTTTCAGTATGAGAAAGCCTTATATGCAAGTATGAATGAAAACTCAGCTTGTATGATTTTTGTTGCTGTCTCATTGCTTAAAATTAGTCATGTGACCACATTCAGAGTCAGTGAGGAAGATGAGGACCCAAGGGTGGATACCAGGAAGTAAGATTTACTGGGGGACATTAATGTAACCATTACCACAAATACTTAACAATATTTAACAGCACTTTTAGTATACCATGCCTTCTATTAATAATTCATTTCTTATAATTAGCTTTATTAAGAAGCTCTATTGCTAAGACTTTACTTAGCATATATTATGAGAGAACTTTTATAAAAATAAGTGGGTATTGATTTAATATAAAAACTGAAATTAGAAATTTCCAGCTTAGGGGATCCCAGGATGGCTCAGCAGTTGAGTGGTTTCTTTGCAATCACTAGGTCTGGGGTTTGATTTTTGGCCTCAGCCCGTGCAAACCTATATGCTGAACTTCAGCACAATTGGTAACCACCAGATGGCAGTGAAGGTTCTCGCTTTCCTTGCAGAGGGGCCTGTAGTTCATTCCTGCCCAGGGCTGCTCCATATCCAACTGTGTAAAATGAAACCATGTCACAATTAATGATGTGCAGCTATGGAGGCTGCTCTGGCTCCTCCTTTCTTCTCTCTCACCTTCTCTCAAAAACAATAAAAAATATATCTTAAGAAAAAAAAAATCCAGCTTACACAGATCTAATATTTGAAAAACTTTTCCATTAGCTCATTGTCTTAATGATTAATATCTCAAAATGCCCACCCAGCTGTGCTCAGGATCTATTCAAAGCGGGTTCAATGAAATGGATTATTTTGGGGGGAATCTGAACAAGTGCTTTTTTTTTTTTAATTAATTTTTTTTTTAATTATATTTTATTGTTAAATTTAATGGGGTGACATTGGTTGGTAACAATTAGATAGTTTCCAGATGTACAAGTCCACATCACATCACCCATGCATCGCATTATGTGTCAACAAGAAAAAAACAAGCAATCCAATTAAAAAATGGGTAAATGACCTTAACAGACACTTCTCTCATGAAGACATACATATGGCCAACAGATATATGAAAAAATGCTCCACTTCACTAGTAATTAGGGAGATGAAAATAAAAACCACAATGAGATACCATCTTACACCTGTTA